>CM042219.1:5165803-5415803 GCA_023566465.1 Cottus gobio
AATAAATCCTTTCAAAAGGGAACGAGAGGAGGAGAAGGGGGAAGGAAGTGTTTTTTTTTACATGCACTTTGGCAAACAAATGTGAAATCAATAAGGAGTACCCTTAGACACGTAAAGTGTCCCCGTCGGCCGCATACAAAAGAACGCCGAGGAAATCTCCCGGCTCCTGTAAGTGAAAAATAAAATGCTGTGAGTGAATAATTCACTTATAGCAAAACAACTGACGGCAACGGCTTTCTCAGCGATACATGAGACAGTGAAAAAAGAAGAAGAAAAAAGGGGGATGATCACACGGTGACGCTCTTCCACATCCAGCGACATCAAAACGGGAAGCTGGTGGTAAAGTGGCTCGATTCGTTTGGCTGCCTGTGGAAAGAGTGACATTGACGGGCCCGATGCTAAAAAAGAAAGTTGATAAAAAGAAAAGAAGAAATGCTGGAAAATCACTATGCAAGAGAAGGGTGTGTGTGTGTGTGGGGGGGGGGGGGGGGGGCGGGGGGCTAGGGATGGGGGTGGGGGGAATCCCTGGCGCCATAGCATCGAAACACACACCGGCTATGAGGACGACCTGATCAGGCCGAAGACTAAATAATACAGCCCTGATTCAATGCTTTGAATTACCTTGTTTTTTTGAGTAGCCGTGCTAGCTGAGCTACTACAGTGGACATCACAACTGTCCTTGAATGTAAGAAGAAAAAAAAACCTGTAAGAACACTCTTGCTTTTCATGGGAAATTGGAACGCGATTGAATGCTTACTGCGCTATAGTTATGTGCACTGGCTGGCAGCAGAGTAAAGTGGCGTACACCTGTGGTGTTGCACGTGGACTGGAGACCAGTCACCTCCCGCGGGTGACACTTCGTACCGGATTATGATGCGACAATTTGGCAAACTGTCCCGAAAAGGTGTCTTGATACGAATATGTTCGGATCGCCAAATATGACTTTGATCTCAGCGGAGTGATGTGAATAACAACGGCGGTGGCGAACGGACTCGGAGGCCAGTGTGTGTGTGTGTGTGTGTGTGTGGCGGCGGCCCGGCATCCCTCCCGCCCGTGCCTTGCTCTCGCTCCAGTGGAAAGCCTCACGCCAACCAGAGGTGCCAGGTAGCAAGTGTAATGGGCCGTTCCGAGGAGGTATCAAATACATTTTACATGTGTCTGAACACTGAAGCGGGCGGCCCCGGATTAGGGAACAACAGCTGGCAGCCTTGGGGGGAGAAAAAGACGGAGCAGCTTGCAGCTCGTGAGCAGCTCTGTGTTCACTGTGAGGAGCTGGGAACAGTAAGAAGGGCCCGAGCGGTGGAGGCCCTCAGGCAAGAGGAGCTGGGACAACAAACCAGCAACAAACTCATGCTCTCATACTCATGGATCTCATGCTAATGACGGAGCTTTGCATATTTGACAAAACTATCTGCGTGTCATTATAGGTAAAATATGATGTGGTGATCATTAGATGATCATTTTTTAGAGGAATAGTCGCAGTGTGAACTGAGCTTGTTGTGGCAGTGCAGTCAGTCCACTAGTGGATCCATGTTGTTTTTCCTTCCTTTACATGTCAGGCCATGAAGTAACGGCCAACTTTCACTAGGGATGTGCGCAACTGGTCGACTTACTAGCTAGCTAGCGGGCAAGCACATATGCTACGGACTAAAGCTGGCGGCCTAGCGAGGAACGGCTAAACACCGGATGTGGAAAGAGAAACAGCGTCGGAGGCGGCGCCCCGTTCCATTCCCATAAAAGTTGCTCGGGGGCGCGTGAAAGCAAAAAGTAAAAATTCACCCAGATCTGTTGCCTTTAACCCCGCCTCCGAGCCCATGGCTGAGACTCATTCTCATTCTCAGAATTTACCTCTAAATTCGGCTATTAATGTATTCCACTTTTAACTTCTAGGAAATAATGGCTATTCAAGTTGATTTTTTACCTAATTTCTACTATTTTCTGATTGGTTTCTGACTTTTAGAGTGGTGGACTTTAAACTTCTGTTTAAACCCAATTAGTCATTGGCAAGATCCCTAATTTTCGAGCAACAAATTGGAAGCTTTCCATTGACGTTGTCGAAATACCAAGGCTGTTGAGCTGTTTGAATATCCAATACGATTTTCCCAATACGTCCTGGGATTAAGCAAATGCCGGCTACTCTTCCCTCACCCTGATCTCTGATGATAAACCCTGAGAACTCCTGATGCGGATGGGCGACTGTGGCTCAGTGGTTAGCAGGTCTGACTTTCAATCAGAGGATTGGTGGCTCCGCTAGTCCATGTTGTTGTGTCCTTGAGCAAGACACTTAACCCTCATTGCTCACCGTTGCTGTGTCTACAGTCTACTGTATATCATGTAAGTCGCTTTGGATAAAAGCGTCAGCTAAATGAAATGTAATAATCTAATGATCCTGGTCTTCACTTGCATGCTGTGGATGCGTTGTACCCGCCCAAAGGCTAGAAGTGCAACAGTGTGTCTGCTTTGTGCCCGCTAGCGGGGACTCCTTGCGCAACAATTCAGCCGCTCCCGCTCCCACACCATTCTGCTGCAATGAAAAACATGACCGTGGTCAACTTGTTTCATCAGATGGACACGGTGGCAACGGGGCGAGCGCTGTTCTATTTTATCCCGGTTGATAATCGTGGCGCATCAGTAGCAGCCGAGCTCGTGAAGACGTGTTTGCTGGCTCGGCCGCAAACACGTGTGCTTAGAGTGAAGAGAGGTGTGGTGGAGAGACTCAGCTCCATACAGAGGCTGAGATTATAGCCCCCACCACTGCATCGGTAATGGCACGTGTGGCGTGGTCCGGAAGCTGCTTCGTTTCAGACCGGACGGCCTTACCAAAGGGGGAGTCACAGTGTGGACAGACAGTCAACAAAAGAAAATGAATAAGAATCAATCCCCAGGCGATCTCAGAGATAAGAGCTGTTTCCACAGTGACACGACATGACAAGCAACCGACTGAAATAAAGCTTGTGGTTATGTCGTAAAAGGGAGCATTGTTTGAGTTAGAACTCAAAACCTTCTTGAAAAGAAGGGGATTTTGTTAAAATATCGTTGCAGAGGTGAGCAGCATGAAGCTGTGTGTGTGTGTGTGTGTGTGTGTGTGTGGGTGAAGCTCTATGGTTTCACCTTGAAGCATGCATTAATTTGAGTTAAAAGCATATTAGTCCCTCTTATGACGGGAACTTAGCAGCTTAGGCCATTAACAAAGAGTTAACGGAATTATGAAAGAGCACGGTGAATCTATTTTAAATAATTTTTTGCATTAAATGATTTATTGATCTTGACCTGGATTGATTTCATGACTGAACCGAAATAAATATGTGACAACGCTGCTGCCTGCTCCAGAAGACTGAGAGGCACTTTAGCTTGATAACCACGGGCCAAGATGCTCAGAGGACAAATGAGAAAAAAGAAAGAAAGAAAAACCCCTGATGGAAAACAAAGACGAACACACAGAGAAAAAAAGAAGCGGAAAGGGGGATACATAAGATAAGATAAGATAAGATAATCCTTTATTAGTCCCGCAGTGGGGAAATTACAGGATTACAGCAGCATTGCTCAGTACGTAAAGATAAAAAAACAAGTAATATAAATAAACAGTAATAAACAGTAATAAACATAATAAAATAAAACAGTAAAGAATAAATTGAATATACAGTAGAATATTGAATATACAAATTACAAAAATTACAAAAGTATTACAAAATATTGCACCAGAATGAGTTAAAGTGACCAGAGTGATAAAAAAAAGTGTTCCAGTATTGAGAGTCCAGAATGTTTGTGGGCTACTGGGAGGTCAGCTTGTTGTGCAGCCTGACAGCAGCAGGGAGGAAGGACTTGCGGTACCTCTCCTTCACACACCGGGGGTGAATCAGCCGGTGGCTGAAGGAGCTGTGCAGAGCTGCCAGGGTGTCCTGCATGGGGTGGGAGGCGTGGTTCATCAGGGATGAGAGCTTGGCCATCATCCTCCTGTCTCCCACCACCTCCACAGTATCCAGAGGACACCCCAGCACGCTGCTGGCCTTCTTTATCAGTTTGTCCAGTCTCCTCCTGTCAGCTGCCGTGATGCTGCTGCACCAGAAGACCACTCCATAGAAGATGGCTGATGCCACCACAGAGTCAAAGAAGGTCTTCAGGAGTGCTCCCTGCACCCCAAAAGACCTCAGTCTCCTCAGCAGAAAGAGTCTGCTCTGTCCCTTTTTATAGAGTGCATGTGCGTGGTCGGACCAGTCCAGTTTATTGTTCAAGTGAACACCCAGGTACTTGTAAGACGTCACCATCTCAATGTCCAGTCCCTGGATGCTCAATGGTAGCGGAGGAGAGCGTTTGCCCCGGCGGAAGTCCACCACCAGCTCCTTGGTCTTACTGGAGTTTATCTGGAGGCGGTTCCGCTGGCACCATCCTAAAAAGTCCTGGTTCAGTTCCCTGTACTCCCTGTCATCATCGGCAGAGATGACAACACGGATCAAAACACACTGAATGCTTTGCATTGTGGCGTTTGTCCCTCGGGAGCTTTAGAAAAACCTTACATTCCCATGTAATCATGTCTCACACTGCATAGACTCCTCACACACACACACACACACACACACACACACACAGAAAGCAGCATGAGCCCTAAATGGCTGAGCGCGTTGACCTTGTTCAGTGTGTTTCTGTGTGCGCCGCGCATGCCTTTAAGTGCTTAGAGAGGTTTTCCGGGCGAGCTTAAGACTCCGGCATGCAGGTTTCAGAAATTTCCTCAATTAGCTGCGTAAGCATCTTTTTTTATTCCTGCCGTATTAAAATTAGATGTGATGATGGATGGACCTTTAATAGACGGAGCCCCCGGGCTCTTACACCGATGCTCTCGCATGTGTCTGGGCCTGTGTGCGTTGAGGAGCTCAAACAAGCGTGTGTGTGTGTGTGTGAGAGAGAGAGAGAGAGAGAGAGAGAGAGAGAGAAGGGTAAAGAGACGGGGGTCACCAGCGAAAGTGGCCCTCCAGTCGTTTTGATGAGAGGCATAATGCATGATGGGGGATGGAGGGTTACTGAGAGGAGGAAAATGAATGAAATGCTGACCTTAAATGAGTCGATCTTAGAAAACACTTTCTCTTTCTGCACCACATACGTGCTGTTAACTACTGTACGTGCTGCAGTGATGTGCAAGTTCACACATAGACACTGCACACTAACACGCACTGTAGGCACACGTACACACACACACACGTACACACACACACACACACACACGCACACACACACACACACACACACACACACACACACACACACACACACACACACACACACACACACACACACACACACACACACACACACTGGTTTCCAAAACCCACATGCCTTTGGATGTAGAGTGCTGAGAGGAGAATTGCCAGCGGCAAGAGTTGTCCTATCTAATAACACCCTAAAATGGAAAGAACGGGGAAGAGGAGCGAAAAGAGAGAAAAAAAAGAGCAAAGTGCTGAATATGTATTTGGACAAGAACGTGGCCGGTCAGGCAGGAGGGCATGACGGCACAACATGCACGGACAACCAGCGACGTGTTTGTGCTCCCTGGAAAAAAATGGAAAAAACACGGAAAGAACACGTGAAAGAGCACGAGTACAAACATAAGCCGCAAGATGCGCACATGCATACAATGTCAGGCTGAGTTTTGATCCTGGACAGTCTTTGTTCAGAGCCGTGGGGATGCGCCCACACACACACACACACACACACACACACACACACACACACACACACACACACACACACACACACACACACACACACACACACACACACACACACACACACACACACACACACACACACACACACACACACACTCCCATACACACAAGGTGAATTCCACATATCTCAACTTCCGTATTGGGAAAGGCACATAAAAAAAACATCGGCCTGAAACATCCCTATTTAATGTGTTTACAAACTGGAGAAAAAATATTCATTGAAGTTGAACAATTCCCTCATAGCGAAAACAAGTCACGTCAAACTGCTCCACTAGATGAGTAACATGCATGGGGGCTATTTTTCCGCACATAAGATGCTGATGAATATTCTAATAACCACAACAAGAATCACCACGCATTGCCTCGGCTCTGTGTTCTGTGTCAACACAGTTCGAAGGGCCTGTGTTATTGCTGCATCTACTTCCCCCATCCGAGCAGCTAATTAACGAGCAATGCTGCTGATTGTTCTCCATTATTATGTATAGAGTTCTGTCTCGATAGAAAAAAGAAAACCAAAAAAACATGTGCTGTGAAAATACCTTTTTTACGTTGGAAACTCAGTGAGATACATTATCCGGGCGGCGATTTTGTTTCAGGCTCTGAGGAATCAATCGTTCCCTGGCACACTGCGGCACTGGGGATGTCCTCGTTCTCCGGCCAAATGGAGTGGAAATAACTGAGGATTTGTATTTCTGTGTCTCAGGCAAAATAAAATATTGATAGCGTCAATAAACCGAGCCACAGCGCTACAAACAAAGCAGACTTTTCCAAACCCATGCACCCTCTGCATGGAACTTCTTTAAACCACCCTTATGGAAGTAGGTTTTTAAAGAGTAACCATCGTCAGCATCATCTATCCACACATTTGGAAGTCTGGCGAATCCGTGTTCTCTACAGGTTATCTGCCGATGGCGATGCGCTTCCCTGCTCAGCCAAGAGAGTGTGTATGAAGCATTGGGTTGATACATTTTACTCGTTGAGCAGCTGGCTGGCAAACTAGCTAGCTTGTTAAGTCCAGCATGGTTTCATGCTACAGTCACAGAAGATTAAACACATCACATGCGCTGCTGGGTCTGAGTTACGTCAACATGTTGCCAGATTTTCATCACGTTTGTAGCATTCACGATGGCCATCATCCTTTCAATCGGCTTGTGCTGATCACCAATGCTAATCGCTAGCATTCTGACTATTGTTATGATCATGGAAGGGAAGAGTACTGGTATAGCAACAAAATATAGTATAAACTCACAAATCAGTTGACATGCAAGGCTGGGATACGTGTTTGCTAGCATTAGCATATATTTAGCAATAGCTATATGCATGCTAGCTGCTAGCTGACTATTATGACTATGGTCGGGTACGAGTGCTGTAGAGGGACTGGTATTGTGACAAAATGTGGCGTAAACTCGTAACTCGTGCGTCCTAGAGAAGCGCATTAGCCGTAACTAAATGTATGTTAGCAATTGACATAAGTGATTTACAGGCTAACTGAAAGGCTAACAGCTCCTCTTCACCAGCACTCCGGTCTTCACAATGTGCAGAGTCCGGAGACGTTGGTTTTATTGGAGGGGGCGAGGAGAGGGGGGTTCAATGATGACGAAAGCCGGCGCCCAGCACATCACCAGGCTTCAGACCAGCCAATACCATTGCAATAGCCGTGTTTTAAATCAGTAGAAGACTTTGCAATAAAATATCAAGATCAGAACCTAACGGCATTAACAATACTACTAGATACCCACATACATTGTTTTCCAGCTGAGAAAAAAGTGGGAAAGAAAGTTGAGTTACTCTTTAGTCACAAATCACAAACCAGTCACAAATTATGTTAACGGAAAATGTTTTGCGGAAATAAAACAGCTTATGGTAAAAATGTCAAGTTCTCAAAGAGTTTTCTCTCTTTCATATTGCATTGTGTGTAAAGCCAAAACATGTCTTTTAAGTTTCCCATCACCAGATCAATATTTGACATTATGTTCCATATCTGTTCTCACCAGGTCATCGGGGAGCCATATTGTGGGCTGGAGGGTGCAGAGCGGCACAATGGGAACACGCAGTACCAGAAATCTGCAACTAGAAGCAGGTGGTGTTTTTCTTTCTTAATTTATTTTTTACAGTCAATCAGATCGAAATAAATCATGAAAAAAATGCTGAGGCCGAATACGAATGCATCAATCAGTTGCTAATTTCACATTCACATCCTGTGCTTCGTAATGCATTTCAGGAATAAAACATGAACCGCTGAATTTTTCTGTATTTATTATTATTGTTATTTGGAAAGCAGGCTGTGATGCACAGCATTAATGAGCCTGAAACTGTCCACACAAACAAGAATATCCTTTTGAAGGGACTTTTCATCAGACGCTTTCTGCTTTAAATAGGACTAACGACGTGTTCGTATGCGTCTGGGCCCTCAAATTTCAACGTCTACAGACCACTGATCACGGATCCAATGCACAAAGTTTTTTCCGAGATAACTCTTTGCTTTCCTCCCGATGTCGCAGTGGTGAGGCGGAGTGGAGAGACAGCGGCGTCAGCTCACACCCTCTATGAAGACAGCTACCCCACCGAAGCGTCGCGACCCGTCCCAGCCCCCGACGAGTGCCACGAGCTCTGCGGTGTTATGAACTGTAGTTTGACAGAGAATACAACGCTGTCGCAGAATCACAGCACGGCGCTGCGGTTGAAAGATGTGTGATCGGTACCACACTGCTTGAGGGTGTATTCTCAACACCTGTAAATATTTGGAAACAGAAAACTTGTACATAGAAAAGGTACAATGTTTCTGTCGGGGCAAGAGGACCGGCTTCTTTCTTTCTAAATCTGTAGATTAAAAACATGGCCGCCACAATGGAGCACTGCAGGGGTGATGTATTTTTGTAGGACAACTTGGAAGTTAGCATGCCTTGACAAATAAATAAAAGACAATGTTATGATGCTTACATGTTTGGTTCAGTCAGATGTTCACAAACGAACAACATTTTGATGGTCTTGAGTGCAATCGGCAGAAGTACAAAAACGTAACGCTTCGGCGATAAAAGAAACCACACCACTGTGTGTGAGCGTGAGAATACGTGACGAGTCAGTAAAGGTGGACTTGTCTGTGTGATGATGTTTCATTTTGCCGCAAAAAGCAGGTTAACACCACCCTTATTTCGGGCATCTAACTAAAAGCCCATTAAAAAAAAACCTAGACTACGGAACGAAGGAACTAGAAGTGCAAAAAAAAAGGACACGTCCCTGCCCCCTCTGTTAGGCCAGATAATATGAATGTTGGTAGGGCAACGTTTTCGGCAAATGTCCATCATCAATTTAGTTTTTTTGTTGCTGGCCTTTTGGTTCCCCCTCCCCACCCCCTCCTTTATTCATCCATCATGCATACTGTAAACAGCTAGTGCACATTCTGACCTTTGTGTGCAAAGCCAATGAATGCAGGCCGCTGTTAGTGCTGCGATTACAGACGGACGGGTAGGGAAGAGTGTTTTAGACTCTCTGGAACCACTCCGACATGTTTAGCCGAGTATTAGCCCTCAGATTCAGCTTCTGTCACAGAGAAATGTTGAGTCTCCACTGCTATTACAGTTTGCGGTGCAGACTAGCCTCTGCAACAGTCATATTAATATCTTAAATCATAACTGACTGGAAGCATTTAATGCTTCATGTTGGAAGTTTCTCCTCTTTTCCTTTTCCCCTTTCCGCCTGATAACATTTATCATTATAATCCTTGAGTGTGCAGGGGGAGGGGGGCAGGGGGAGTAGGTGCAAAAGAACCAAGGGGCAGGTATATCACACGGCGAGCCGTCAACGAGTTGCTTTTAGAGGTTGAGTCCCAACAGACTCCCACATTCACTGCAAAAGTGTCCCTCTTCAGCACCAGGGCCTTATTTGCGCTGTATATTCACAAGTTGCCATATTTTCTTTTTTATGCGTTTTCTTGTCTCCTGGCTTTGTTGCAGTTATTAAAGGAACAATGTGTAATATTCAGGGACATCTAGGGGTTGAGTGGCAGATTGAAACCTCCGCTCAGCCCTTTCCAAGGCACGGTGGCCTTCAGGAAGGGAAAGGAGCTACAAAGAGTCACTCATATCAATATTTGGCTCTATTTCATTACTACATAATTGCTTTTAAAAACATACTGTGGGGCGTGGGCGTGGCTAGCGCGCCTGCAGCACGGAGAGAGAGAGGGATGATCATGGGGATCAGCTGTGTCTCGTTACGGGGCACAGCTGATCCACATGATCGTGGGCAGGAGGGGAACTATAAAGCTCCCAGAGCCACGCAGAAAGGGGGTGAGCTAGGCAGAGCAGGACGAGAGTCTGAAGTGTCTGTGAGAAATGCCCAATAAAATGGATAAACGTACAGCCCTGGTGTCGTCGTTATGTCGTGAGCTTCATGAGGCCCACGGTAGCGAAGAACCTTGCCACAGTGGCGCCCAACGGGGCCTACCGGTGGGGAGGAAGCTACGGCGGGAGATGCCGGACGACGGTAACGCGGCGGTTGAGGCGCTGTACGCAGCGATGTCGGGGGGCCAGGGGCACCGGCGGTCCGGGACGTGGCGCAGGCGGTGCGGGTCCCGACGGCACCGGTGAAGGCGGTGTGGGAGCCGCCGCCGCTGTCCCCGGAGGAATCCCGGAAGCGGTTCCGCTCGGCTCGGATGGAGCCGGGGGAGACGCTGGAGACGTTCGCCCGGAGGCTACGGGAGGTAGCGGGGTGGTGGCTGCAGCCGGCGGGAGCGCGAGAGGGGAACTGGGAGGTGGTGAGCGAAGTCGCCAAGGAGCAGTTCCTGGAGCGACTGCCGGCCCGGATGGCCGAGTGGGTCAGGGGTCGCCGCCCGGCGACATTGATAGGGGCCGTCGCGAGGGCAGAGGAGTTCCGGTCGCGGAATCCGGGGGAGGCGCTAAGCGACGGCCCCACGGCGGAACCGGACCGGCTGAACCCGGCCGACGGGAAGCGGGTTGAGTGGGTGCTGACTACGGCGAAGGTCGCGACGCAGACCGACGCCAACCGCCAGAAGGTCCGGGCGACCCAGACAGACGCCCCGCGGCCGAGGGGAAGGGCCACGCAGACGGCCGGAGCAGCAGCTCCGACCACGGCAGAGGCGGCGGCGCAGACGGCGGCGGGCGCTCCGGCGACGACGGAGACGGCGGCGCAGACGGCAGCGAAGGCGGACCCAGACTCCGAGCAGGTGGAGGAGAGGCGGACGCGACGCCGACGCCGGCGGTCGGCACCGGAGGAGCCAGACCAGGGCCCGGCGGAGAGAGCGACGGGGCCAGGGAACGGCGGATGGGGCCGGCCGGAGCGTTTGACACCGCCGAAGCCACCGGAGCGGAGGTGCTGGGGGTGTGGCCGAAGCGGACATCGGCAGAGGCAGTGCCTCAAACGGTGTTGGACCTGCGGACTCAGGGGCCACATCCAGCGGTACTGTAGGGGGCGGGCGGATGCCCTGAACCCGGAGGAGGCGCCCTGGAGGACGCCACCATACCCGCCAACCGGGAGGAAGGTCTGGGCACGGTGGGGGGGCCAAGGCCAGCCGCCGAGGCAGCAGAGGCCCACGGGTCAGCCGGGGCTCATCATCCGCCGGGAGGAGGCGGAGGAGGACCGGCTGCGCCGGGAGATCCGCACGCTCCGGGGCCGGCTCCGGAGGGCGGTAGAGGACCGGCTGACCGACCAGGGGGACAGGATATGGTGGGGCCGGAGACGGAGGGCCGAGCAAGCGGCTCGGGCCCGCCTAGAGGACCAGTGGGCCGGGGCACATTGGGGACCAGTGTGGGGCCCGCCACCTTAACTTTCTCTCTCTTGTGTTGCAGGTTGCGGCGTCGGACTGAGGGTGAGAGCCGGTTTGGCCCCGGGAGGGGGCCGGCGGAGAGCGCGAGGAACCTGCCTCCCGGGGTGCTCGATCGCCCTCTGTCCGGGCCATGTCCCGCGCCCGGACCCCCACGGATGGAGGATGCCAACGCCCGGACCACCCGGTGGCATCTGGCGGAAACGCAGGGTTAATTCCATGGTGGTCCATAGGTCGGGGGTGCAGATGGTCGGGACTGACTCCCGCTCCCATTGGGAGGGAGGGGGGGGGGAGTTGGTTAGACCGGTGGCTCCCCGGCCTAAGTCGGGCGGTGGGGGTATGTGGGGCGTGGGCGTGGCTAGCGCGCCTGCAGCACGGAGAGAGAGAGGGACGATCATGGGGATCAGCTGTGTCTCGTTACGGGGCACAGCTGATCCACATGATCGTGGGCAGGAGGGGAACTATAAAGCTCCCAGAGCCACGCAGAAAGGGGGTGAGCTAGGCAGAGCAGGACGAGAGTCTGAAGTGTCTGTGAGAAATGCCCAATAAAATGGATAAACGTACAGCCCTGGTGTCGTCGTTATGTCGTGAGCTTCATGAGGCCCACGGTAGCGAAGAACCTTGCCACACATACATATACTTTCAAAAACGAAATTCAGAACAGGATTAGAATTCATTTGGAATTTAGATGTAACTAAATATGGTTTCATTGTGTTTATTGTGTCATTAATGAATTGCACAGTCGCAGAGGCACCACACAGGCTACTGGTTGCTGCACATCACTGTGCGCGTGGAATTTGTGCAACGGCTGTAACCGTGTGTCAGACAGAGGTGTGCGCCCATTCAGAAATTTGAGAAAAGAAATAAAGATTTTTCATTTAATTAAAAAAAATATCTTCATTTGCCATAAGGTGGACCACTCACTGTGCATCAACACCCCCCAATAAAGGGAATGCTAAATGTTGAAAAAGTATGTTGGGCCTGTCTTTTATGATATTTCGAGGCGCATCATCTGGCAACACCACTTGACTCTCTCTGCATAACGCCTGCAGGAGCATTGTCTTTGTCTTGGAGTTTCTAAGCGGCGAGGGCAGAAGGCTGCATTGAGTAAATGTATGAATGTACAAGTGTGTGCGCGCGCGCATGTGAGCTTGGTTGCGGTGAAACTTCAATGTGAGCTTGAACGTGTTGGTGCGTGTCTGCGGCGTGTGGAGCGAAGATGAGATGCGCGTTGTCCTTTTGGCTGAGGATCTCTGCCTTCAGGGGAATTCCCTTGGCGGTAGCCCTTCGTCGAGGCCCTGAGGCCACATCACACACACACACACACACTCACACGCACATGCACACATGCACACACACACACTCACACGCACACACACACACACACACACACACACACGCACACACACACACTCACACGCACATGCACACATGCACACACACACTCACACGCACACACACACACACACGCACACACACACACACACACATTCATACTGTCTTCGTAAAGCGAATGCGCACACACATCTCGGGGTGTATGAATCCAAACACAAGCTGTAACCCGACACATAAACATATTTTCCTCATTGCTTTTCATATATTCTGTCTGGTCCTGATACCTGGGAACACATGGACATAGATTGGAGTAAAAAAAAAAAAGGAGAAAGGTGTGTGTGTTTGAGTGACAAAAAAACCCGCAACAACAACTTTAATCTATTCCTTATTATTCTGGAGATCCGACTAAGCCTCAAACGTGTGACAGGCAGGTGTATAGCTTGGTGTTCTTTGACAGCCGAACTCTGTGACAGCTCACACCAAAGCTTCGATGTGCTAATTTTACTCTCTAATTGTGTTTTCTTGCGTGTGTGTGTGTTGGGGTGGGGGTGGTGGGGGTGTCCAAGTTGTCACAACCCTTGAGACGCAAACCCTTGGATACTGGCCTCCTGCTTCCTGCATCCTTGAAGGTACATTTTTAACCTGAACCTGAATCTTTGAACTGCCGGCTGTTGAAGTGCATTGTGGGCAATGTAGCCAGGTTTTGACAATGGAGAAGAATGCTGAAAAAAAGAGACGTTATGTCTGATTATGCTGCATTGATTTTGATCCTTTAAAAAATAAATTAAAAAATGCCTATAAGAGTGCAACGCTGGTGCCGATTTCAAGTGGAAAAAGTGTTTTCCACAAAATACCATAACGTTCCTTTAACTTTTTAAAATATTTAACCATAACCATACTATTTGACTCTAACCTTGTGGCTTTTAGTGACATTAACTTAACTCAATACAGACATTAATCATTATGTTAATTAAAAAAAAAATATGAGTCCAGGTCTGTGTGACATTTCCTACAAAACCAATTTGCTCGTGCAGACTCCAGGTTTTCAGAGGACTGGCTTGTTACTGTACGTCTGGGGAGTGCACTGGAGCACTAAAGTGTCAGATATTGTAATTCGTCTGGTCGAGGGGACAGATCGTCTCTGGGACTGAGGCCATCGCGGGGACGACAGTGATGCAGTCCACAAATGGGAAGGGACAGGAGAAAGGAGGCAACATAAGACAGAATGAGCTGATTGATTATCCTGAAGGTTGGAATGAATGGCTGGGAGGAGATGATGATGTGTGTGTGTGTGTGTGTGTGTGTGTGTGTGTGTGTGTGTGTGAACTAGAGGAGGGGTGCTGGATGAATAAATGGCATGATATGTGACACTTTCAAATTTGCAATTCTGACCCTTAACTCCCTCTGCTCGTCTCCTCTTCGGAGAATGACACACACACACACACACACACACACACACACACACACAGGACACGCATGCATTGTAAATCAGGTTTGATCTGTCAGAGCAGTGTGTCTCGGCTGTCAGTCGGTAGCATTTGAGTGTCAGATGAGTGTTTTGAGTGTCAGGAGACGAGCAGACGTGTGTGTGTGTGTGTGTGTGTGTGTGTGTTGGAGGGGTTTGTGTCTGCGTGTTTGAGTCCAATTGCCTAATAGGCGTCTGTCACTACAGGCTTCGAAGCTCCATCAGTGGGATGCTTAATCATTGCAGATAACAGCCTGGTGGTCTCCTATTCGACGTGCAGAGGTGGCGCTCTTTAGATCTGAGTCTGTCTAATTGGCGAGTGTAGTCTCAGGGATAGGGGGTGTTCCATGGGGACAAACCCAGCAAGAAAGTTAAACTGTAGCTGAAATAGTCTTAAGCATTATATGAGTTGCTTTTCAATAAATGTCCCTTGGAGTGATATGCATATAATATACGCTCTTTCTAACGCAACACTTGGTTCGGTCTGGTCAAAAGTGCTATTCTCTTTCTTCTCTGCGGCACAATTCTCAAAACCTCCAAATTTGTAGAATATCTTACGAAAAGTTATGCCTCATTCTTTGTGCTTTCTTTCCGACGAAAGCCAGCGACATGTGACGGAAGTTTGTTTATGAACTATTCATAGCGAAAAACGGGGTTAGGTTTAGGAAAAGATGGGGAAATAGTGAGTTAGGTTCAGGCCACAAAACTACTTAGTTTGGGTTAGGCAAAATTTCTTGGTTAGGTTTATTAAAAGATTGTGAAATACTTAGTTAGGTTTGGTCTACGAAACTACTTGGTTAGGTTTAGGAAAAGATCATAGTTTTTGTTAAAAATAACTACAGAAGTGTCGTTACCGAAGTAGGTAAGTTACGTGACAACAGAATCAACGTTAACTTCTTGTTTCACACGAGGAACAAACAGCTGTCTCCTGGCTGAAAGGTCGTTTGTTGGACTCACCCACCTCTGCTCCCGCCCTCTGGGGTCTTTTGGACTGTCTGAACACACAATATATTCCTCAGCTTTTGTCCCCTCTGTTGTTTGGTTTATTTTTGTCTTTGTCTTACTTTGTATGACCTCTTTTGGCTTTATGTGTCCCAGAAGCCGTCCCTACTTGAGACTTGTTAAGAATAAACTACTTTAACTCTACTCTAAAACACAACCAATGCAACACAAATGCTTTGACATTCACTTTCCAACCTAAGTTACAATAATGAAGTAATTAATTAATCAAGTCTTTTTTTTCTTTCCAGTTCTCACAAAAACATACTTGAAATTATTCAACAGGTTTTTATCTTTTGTATCCACACACTTCTATTGTGTGCATCCTGCTGAAAGAAGGAGAGTAAAAGAAGGTCCTTGTTTCCATTTAACCACCAATTCTTTCTCATTTCCCAAAAGACATTTAGCTTCATTTTCATACACTCCAGAATGCATTTGACCCATCTGGTTCAGCGGCACTCGTGGCTATCATTGGTCACTTTAGATGCCTTTACAGGCTCATCAAATATTAACGCCACACCAATTACCCAGCTGTGCTTGACTTAGCAGAGCTTGGGATTATTTATTATTGCCACCACTGCTCGCCTCCCTCTCTTGGGGAAAAAGGACGTTGAGCCACCATTAACTACTGTCTGCCGACTTGGTGGAAGCTGCCTGTCAATCAAACAACGCGGCCAGTGAATCACAGAGTTTTACTGTATTTTATTTTCCTCATCACTGCTCGTGCTAATTACCCACTTCTTCCTGTGTTTGTTTTCCAGCAAGACTGTCCCTGCTGCAGAAAACGCACAATGACTCAGCATAGCTTTCACATACTGTATGCATACAAATGCTGTTAGCTCAGCGGCCTCTTTTTTTTATCTCGAGCTGAACGCCTCCACTTTCTTCTCCCCTTCCTCCTCTCCCTCCTCCCCGATATCTCCACTTCTTCTTTTTGTCCTCAAACTACCCATCTCCTTGTTCCTTCTCCGCCACCTGCCTCTCTGTCTCTTTCATTTAAATGTACTCCTCATATCAGTTCCCGGATCTGTCACTACTTTCTCTTTGTGTTAAACATTAATATCCCCTTCTTTTTGTCTGTTTTTTTTCTCCATTATTTCAGCTTTTTTTTCATCTCCGTGACAGACTCAAGAGCAAAGGCACAAAGCTTTTCTGTCAAGTCGGTGAAGGCTGACGAAAGAACAGGTCGAGGTTCTGCACTGACACTTATGCCATGTGCACGCATACACACACACGCATACACAAACACGCACACGCACACACACACACACACACACACGTGCGATTTTGACCCACGCCATCAATTAGATCAATCCCATATTAAAACAGCAAGTGTTATCTTAGTGCTTAATGAGCAATTAACAATGAACGATGAACTGACAATTTACAGCTAGTAGATTGAAAATGTGTGCAGAGGCAGCGAGCGCAACGCGAGGACGCATGGAAACTAGAAAATCATTGTTTGCGCGTGTTTATACTGTATTTTCATCCACGTGGCCTACATGTTTCGTGCGCGTGTGTAAGTGTGTGTGTTGTGTGCGCGCGTGTAAGTGTGTGCCTGATTGAGCGTGAGCTTAATCAGTAGTATTTGTGTTCGTGGCGTCAGTGTGACTCCCCACTTTCATGGAGATTTATCACTCCGGCATTGTGAACACTGGCGCGTTTTATCTGGGCACGCCCGCTCCATTAATGCAGATGAGAGCGACGACGGCTTTTCGTGTCATTAGAGGAAACATGATACGGCAATGATTTAAGACTCCGTCGGTACTGCGCTTAATGCATTTGAAAACCCAACAATGCTCAGCGACATAATAAGGAGATGGCATCGAACCCAGTCTTTGAAAGTGGAGGAGAAAAATAAACCTGACAGCCCTCTGATTTACTTATCCAGAGGTGGAATATGGAACACACAGTACTACAGTCGAATTAACAAGCTTACTTCTGAAACCCTTTCTGTCTCTTCACGAGAGCCATTTTTGTAAGAAATCCAGCTCACAATAAAGCAGCATGTGGAAGCCATTGTGACGATTATTCCACCTGTGCACCCTGCAGCCCGGTCTCATTACCGGGACGTCAAAGAGCGACGCTTTGTCACGCCCCTCGGGATCTGTCTCAGTAAACATTGTAAACATGAGTTTATGTCTCAATCAAAAGTCTTCTTCAATACAGCATGATGTTAGTGAATTATGGTCATTTAGAGTCAATAAGACCATAAAGCAGAGTTTGCTTTAGGGCGGAGCTACCTTGTGATTGACAGGTCGCTACCACCGCATTATCCGGTCTGGGAGTTGTCCGTGTTTTCATCTAAGAACTTTAACTTTTATCACTTCATGAAAGTTAATGGAGGCTTCAACAAACCAATGGGTGCCGTCGCGGTGACTACGTCCACTTCTTATTCTATTGTCTGTCGGTCAAACAAACAAAGGACATTTAGCCAGAAGAATAGGGTTTGAGACGGTTGTCAAAGTTAGGTTAGTGATGTTTGTGGAGTGTTTTCACTTAAGACCAACCACGATGTTTTTCTTTATTTCGACTGAACCAGGTTGTTTTTCTTGCCTAAACTAAGGCAAGGGTTTGTGTTCGTAGTCACGGCATTAACAACGTGTTTGCTGCAAAAGAAGGTTCTTTCCATTGGTGTTAGACAAGGCGTCGGTATGTGAGGAGGTGGGATGAGAACGCGTTGGCACCTCCAGGATTTGTCTCCAGCTGAATTCTTCCGGAGTTTCTACCAGGCATACAATTTTGGAATACGCTAACAGTCGTCTGTAATAAGGTCCAAAAGTGCAACAAACAAGACCTAAAAGGGCTTTAAAATAATGGCCTCAATTTGTAATTACAATGCTGTGCGTGTGGTATGGGGGAACTTTACATTACTGCAGTGGTTTTCGGATTAATTGAATCACACACTAATTGGGATGCCAACGTGCTTTAAACGAGCTTTAATGCTGGATGCAAAAATATTTTGCATCCAAATGCAGCCGTGCAGCATTGTAATATTTCTGTGTGCGGCGCACACATTTACATATTCCTTCATGGATTTAGGATCGAGTTGAAATTGAGCCCAGGAGTTTCTGCCTCTGGTGAATTTAATTTGTTGTGACACTTTTCCTGCTGTAGAAGACTGAATTATCTTGTGTGTACGCCTGCCCACTCGCACATTCACCCTTGGAGACATTTCCTCAAAGCAACGACTCATTTTCGGTCTTTAAATATGGCTGGAAGTCGGAAAGACATGCCTGGGTGCATTGCACACGCACACACGCACGCACACACACACACACACACACACACACACACACACACACACACACACACACACACACACACACACACACACACACACACACACACACACACACACACACACACACACACACACAGACGCCTCTATCTATCTGTAAACAGGGCAGGTATGTGAGAACGGTAGTGAGAAGCATCCCCCCCCGCCCCCCCTCTGCTCTGCAGGAGATAACACACTCTCCTTTAAACTGTCTCAAGGACTCTAAAGAGAGTGAGAAAGAGAACGAGAGTAACTCCCCTCCTAAAATGTGTCCGTTTTCTAAAATCTTTCTTGTGCTATCACACTGAACAGTTTGCAGTCATTTCTGGGCATTTCGAAACGTACTCCCGACACACAGAAGGGTTTTAGATAAGGCTCGCTGTTGTGGGTGGGGGGGGAGGGGCCGCACATATTTGTTGTGTCATGCTGAGGATTAAGACTTAACTTGAAAATTTCCGAGCAATAGCCCAGCTCGAGCAACACCGCTCCAGCAGCAACCGCTAATATGGGACACCGTGTTAAAGTAATGCGGCCCCATTTTAATGGCCTGCGTATTGTTTTGGTGAGCAGAGTTGTTCCCTGTAATGCAGCACATGCTGCTTGTTCCGATGGCCGGGGAGGACGGAGAGAGGGGAAATGAGAAGTACAGTCGAGTGGAGTCCGATGGCTGGATCCAGAGGCTGAGGATTTAACCACCTTGGCAAACCACCGCATGTCTGGTTTCTATGAATAGGATTAACCCCCCGCCTTCTCTCTCTCTCACTCTGCCTCCATCTTTCCCACCCCCAAAGGTTCTGCACGCTCGCTGGTGAACTGTGGAGTCAAGCGCACCTTTCTCATTTGAACATCTTCACTGCCCCCTCCGGTGTTCCAGTCTTCAATCCATAGCTGGCTCGGAAGTGAATTCCTAATCAACCTTTAATATTAGATGGCGCCGCATGTTTATTTCTATTCCTCTCAGACCTTCTGAGACAGCGGTCTAACAAGCGGGATCTCAATCACGGAATGTTTTCTGATGGGTGATCAAGTAGTTTTATTAATATTTCTTCGATTAAAAAAAAAAAGAGTCGAGACCCATTTAGTTACAACTGCAAAGGTTGAGCATTGGGGTCAATAATAGTGTCAAAGGTCAAGGTAGGGTTTTTCATTTGGCACGAAGTGTTTTAGTCAAATAGAAGTGGACATCAACTCAGAACACAACTAAGAGGCAGCTAAAGTGAAACTGTTCTATTTTAAAGTACATCAGAGATTAGAAGGGGTGGCTGGTGAGGGGGTTTATTTTCCGAAGAGGCGCCAAACCTCAGGCTCGAGATGAACGCGGGTTAGCAGCCAGGCAGATGAGGAGGAATAATCCACGGTAACTGCAGCAACGGCCTGGCACCGGATGTGTGAAGAGGCGCGGATGAGAGGGGGCCGCCAGCCCAGCGTTTAGCAGAGTCGCCTGATCAGGAGTCACACCTTGCTGTCATTGAATATCCATATTTCATATAAACCAAAGGCACAAGGAAGTTGCTTTAAATTCACCTGGATAACGCCGAGTTCACACTACACAACTTGCCGTCCTGTAATAGGGAGTCTTGAGGTCGTTGTTTCAGACCCACATTGAAAGAACTTTCACCATAAAGGGGACTCCTAGCTGAGGTCTCCAACTACGTTTTATCTGGAAAACACAGAAGAGATGTGACGCTGGTTGATGGCGGCGGTACGTGTGTTCCCCTATGTAGATCAGTCACTGTGTTATGTGTTGTGTTTTTTCACGCTCACCCGACAGGTGCAACAACAGCTTCAGTCCGCGTTGCGAAATGCAAGACATAACAACATATGGAGGCTACAGGCGGAAGACCCCGCCACAAGGTTTCCCCTCAACCCCCCACTTGCCCTCTCATTGGCTGTAGCTCTCAGGCGGACTCCTCGTCAGATACGGTTATTTGGCATGCTATATTATCCTGATAAATCTAATATCACAGAACAGGAGAAACAATCAAGTGACGACAAAGGAAGAATAGAGGTCTGATATTGCAATTTAAATGTCTGAGAAAGTAAATAGAAAAACAGTTCTGGGGTCACGTATGTGTTTCAGCAGACTAACACATGAGCACATCCTTTCTGCCTTGGATCAGAGTGCAATACACTAAAAAAAACAGCGCCATGTTAAAATTCGCATATTTTATGAATCATGCCAAGGCCCGGATTTCCCGGGTAATTAAATCCAAAATGAGTCCAACACTTCACTGGAGCTAAGACTGACAGAATCAATTTTTTTTAGACACCAGGTAGCCTGCACTCTGCTTTTTTTTTGTGCGCTCACAGCACACTGCTGGGATCTGCAGCAGTCTCATCTTTTTCTGCCCAGTCGTCATTGTGCATTTAATGAGGAGAAACCTGAACGTTATTAGAGGATAAGAATCAATTTTGTGACTTGTGTGTATTGATTCTGAATCTTACCAGATAAGAATTTCAATTCACATGTGAATTGAGTTTCCCAAACCTTTTATTATTTTAGCTATTGAAGATACAGCATTACCATCTCCTCTGCCAACGTCTCTGCTTGCCTCTCTTTTTAACTCACTCCTTTGGTACATATCTGCTGAAAACACTCATGTGTGGATTCAATTAAATGAAAACACACACAAATATGAAGAGAAAATACACACACACACACACACACACACACCTCCCTGCATGGATTCAATTGCCTCTGTGTTTGTAATTATGGCTCCGCAGGAAGTAGAACGGAGCACCTGGGTGCCCTGCAGTGGAATACACT
This sequence comes from Cottus gobio, assembly GCA_023566465.1. Classification (NCBI taxonomy): domain Eukaryota; kingdom Metazoa; phylum Chordata; class Actinopteri; order Perciformes; family Cottidae; genus Cottus; species Cottus gobio. The sequence continues at coordinate 5,187,149 of CM042219.1, forward strand.
CTGAGTGAACTCTGTATGTTAGAACCTCTCTCATCTAGAAAATAAAACGGGGAACTCGTGCCTTGACAGTTACGTTTGTGCTGTATACATATTAACGACGTGCTGCACATAACGCTGACATTCAAAAGATTTCAGAATCAGAATCAGAATCAGAATCAGAACCATTTATTGCCATGTATGCTTACACATACAAGGAATTTGTCCTGGCGGGAAGGTGCATACATTTAACATTTAACAATACACATTTAACAGTTAACGCAGTGCAATAAATGAGGATGAATGGATGAATGAATATCTACATTGAGACAGCAGCATAACAAAATACCAAAAGTAAGATAAAGTGCATGGAATGTGCATGAGTGTAAGTGTTGTGTGAAAATGGCAAGTGCAATGCCCAGGTGTCAAGTGTATTCAAGTCAAGTATAAGTATAAGTATAAGGCTATGTGCAGGGGAGTGTCCGGTGGGAATTGTCTGGGGGTGACAGAGTCATTAGAGTCGGTGGGGGACCTGGGCTCTGTTGATGAGCCCGACGGCAGACGGGAAGAAACTGTTTTTGTGGCGTGAGGTCTTGGTCCTGATGGACCGCATCCTCCTGCCAGAGGGGAGGGACACGAACAGTTTGTGTCCAGGGTGAGAGGGATCAGCTACAATCTTCCTCGCCCGCTTCAGGGTCCTTGAAGCAAACAAGTCCTGGAGGGACGGCAGATTGCAGCCAATCACCCTCTCGGCAGAGCGAATGATGCGCTGCAGCCTGGCCTTGTCCTTGGCAGTGGCTGCAGCGTACCAGACTGTGATGGAGGAGCAGAGGATGGACTCGATGATGGCAGTGTAGAAGTGCACCATCATTGTCTTTGGCAAGTTGAGTTTCCTCAGCTGCCTCAGGAAGAACATCCTCTGCTGCGCCTTCTTGGCGATGGAGCTGGTGTTTAGTTCCCACTTGAGGTCCTGGGTAATGCTGGAGCCCAGGAAGCGGAAGGACTCCACAGCTTTGACGGGGGAGTCACACAGGGTGAGAGGGGCTGGTGGGGCTGAGATCTTTCTGAAGTCCACAACCATCTCCACTGTCTTCAGAGCGTTGAGCTCCAGGTTGTTTTGGCTGCACCAGGTCACCAGGTGGTCAGTCTCCCGCCTGTAGGCGGACTCGTCCCCACCAGAGATGAGTCCAATGAGGGTGGTGTCATCCGCAAACTTCAGGAGCTTGACGGACTGGTGACTGGAGGTGCAGCTGTTGGTGTACAGGGAGAAGAGCAGAGGGGAAAGAATGCAGCCTTGGGGGGAACCGGTGCTGATGGACCGAGAGGCTGAGACGTGTTTCCCCAGCCTCACGTGCTGCTTCCTGTCAGACAGGAAGTCTGTGATCCACTTGCAGGTGGAGTCGGGCACGTGCAGCTGGGAGAGCTTGTCCTGCAGCAGAGACGGGATGATGGTGTTGAAGGCAGAGCTGAAGTCCACAAACAGGATCCTGGCGTAGGTTCCTGGGGTGTCCAGGTGCTGGAGGATGGAGTGGAGGGCCATGTTGACTGCATCGTCCACAGACCTGTTGGCTCTGTAGGCGAACTGCAGGGGATCCAGGAGTGGGTCGGTGAGGGTTTTGAGGTGGGACAGGACCAGACGCTCAAAGGACTTCATGACCACAGAGGTCAGGGCGACGGGCCTGTAGTCATTGAGTCCTGTGATCCTAGGTTTTTTGGGGACGGGGATGATGGTGGAGGCCTTGAAGCAGGCTGGTACGTGGCATGTCTCCAGAGAGGTGTTGAAGATGTCTGTAAACACCGGGGACAGCTGATCAGCACAATGCTTCAGGGTGGAGGGGGAGACAGAGTCCGGGCCGGCTGCTTTGCGGGTATTCTGTTTTTTAAAAAGCCTGTTAACGTCTCTCTCTTGGATAATGAGGGTCGTCACTGTGGAGGGGGTAGGGGGCGCTGTGGACGATGGTTCAGAGGCGTGAGCCCCTGATGGGCTGGGGGAGGGAGGGCTGGTGGTCTGTGGCTGGTTGGTGGGGCTGTTGATGGGGCTGTTGGGGATGGCGTCAGGACTATTCCATTGTCTTTCAAATCGGCAGTAGAACTCATTCAGCTCGTCTGCCAGGCGGAGGTTGTTCATGGAGTGGGGGGTTTTGGGCTTGTAGTTGGTGATCTGTTTGAGCCCTCTCCAGACCGACGCAGAATCACTTGCTGAGAGCTGGTGTTGCAGTTTCTCAGAGTACAGTCGTTTAGCGTCCCTCACCGCCCTGCTAAACCTGTATTTTGACTCTGTGTACAAGTCCTTGTCCCCACTCCTGAACGCCTGGTCCTTTTGCAGCCGTAGTTTTCTGAGTTCCGCTGTAAACCAGGGTTTGTCGTTGTTGTAGCTCACCCTGGTGCTGGTTGGAACACAGCTGTCCTCACAGAAGCTGATGTAGGAAGTCACAGCCTCTGTGTACTCATCCAGACTGATGGTAGCAGTCCTGAAGACATCCCAGTCAGTACAGTCCAAGCACGCCCGAAGATCCCCCAGAGCCTCACTGGTCCACTTCTTGAACTTCCTCACCACAGGTTTGCAGAGCTTTAGTTTCTGCCTGTATGCAGGAATCAGGTGGACCATGACGTGGTCAGAGTGACCCAGTGCAGCTCGAGGGACGGCGTGATAGGCCCCGCTGATGGTGGTGTAGCAGTGGTCCAGAATGCTCTCCTCTCTAGTCGGGCATTTAATAAACTGTTTGTACTTAGGGAGTTCATGTCTGAGGTTTCCTTTGTTAAAGTCACCAAGAACAATAACTAAGGAGTCCGGGTAGGTCCGCTCCACACCCTGTATCTGCTCGGCGAGGGTCCGTTGTGCCTCCTGCACGTTGCCCTGCGGTGGCATGTAAACTCCGGCCAGGATGAATGAAGCGAACTCACGGGGGGAATAGAAGGGTTTGCAGTGGATGATGGATGATTCCAGGTCCGGAGTACAGTGCTGCAGAATCACTGTCACGTCGTTGCACCAGCTGTTGTTGACGTAGAAGCAGATTCCTCCACCCTTCGCTTTGCCGGAGAGCTCCGTGTCGCGGTCCGCTCTGAACAGCTGGAAGCCCGCCAGCTGGAACGCAGAGTCCGGTATCGATCCGCTGAGCCAGGTCTCCGTGAAGCACAAAACGGAGGATGAAGAAAAGTCTCTGTCTCTCCCCACCAACAGCTGGAGCTTGTCCAGTTTGTTGCACAGTGAGCGGACGTTGGAGAGAAATATGCCCGGCAGCGATGTGCGAGATCCGCGTTTGCGGAGTCGCACGAGCGCGCCGGCCCGTTTCCCTCTCCTGCGGCGTCTCACCGCGTGAGTTAAGGTGAGCACACCTTTTACGAAAATGTCCAGAAGTTCCACGGAAGTTAAAAAAGTTGGAAGTAAGTCCGCTGGAGTTGTTCCCCTGATGTTCATGAGCTCATCTCTGGTGAAAGAGCTCCGGGAATCGCAGCAGAAGACCGAATTAAAAACAAAAACAATACAAAACAACGAGCACCGACACACCGAGGCAGCCATCAGCGGCGCCATCTTAATGCCTGGGGGGAAAACAGATATTTCTAATGTTTTCCACTCTATTGCAGTTTTACAGCGTGGACAATGAGTGTTTCTGCAGTCTTGGTTTTCCACCAATTGCAATGTTTCCCAAAAATTGCAATTTTTCCCAAAAGTAACTTGAACCCTGTGAACCCTGTCTTTGCCTCTTGCGCCGTCAACAGTGTCACTTATCCAGCAAACATTCTTAACATCTACATGATGGGTTTTGAACAAATGTTTATGCTTTCCAGAAAATATTATTCCAATAACCTTTATGATCCCTCCGTAATTTTCCTCAATGCTTCTGAGTAGAATGTCTGAACAACCATTGGATTGTTTGCCAATCAGATGGAGCAGTTCAAGGATCTCGAAAGCAACTCATTCATTCCCACGTCACGATTATGTCACGGTGTCAGCTGGAGGCAAAACAACAGGAAAGACTGGAGGCCAACAGGAATCACCTTTAGAGCAGAGGGCTAAAGTTACACAATGCAAATTGCTGTGTTGTAGGAAGCCAAGATCAATATTGTATACATTTTAGATGATTAACTGAATTTGAGGCTCTAGCAAGCAACAATAGTGGAGAAACATATACAAAACGGAGAGAAAAAGTTGTTATTAGTTTAGCTAAAAACTATTAGACAGATGGAGAGAAATGATGCCAATGTGTTGTTGGGATCATTGTTACCAATGTAAAAATAAAAAAATGATGGTGGACTTAGTGAGCTAACTAGCAGACGGCTAGTTGCTTAGCCAGCTGGCTAGGTCTGCCATGCTTTCTTGGGAAACACTGCTTAGCAAAAAATAAGCCGATCAAAGATGTGACACATCTCGCTGTAGCAACGTGCTTTCCTTCACTGTGACAACAGTGTGTGGATGAAACATCAAGTTGTGATTTCACTCATGTTAGCTTGTTAGCTAGCTACATTGCTTATTCATGCTACATTGGCTTCAGGAAATGAGCCCAGTCTGATGTTCCTTCTGCCTCTTTCTTGAGAATACTTTGTTGGAAGGAGAGCAGCTCTTGATACTAGCTAGATAGCCAACTCTGGAGATGGACGAGCTAACTAGCCGGCGGTCCTCTCCGGAGCGCCATCTGCTCCAGCGGCACAGGGGTCGGCTAATAAGATCCCAAAGGGTTCATGTTAACTCTCTCAAGTAACAACCACCGTCCCGGAGAGCGAGGGACTGGATAGATTGAGATCATTTCTTCAGGAGATAAAACAAGCCGACACTTGCTAGCCAACATGTTCAGAGAACTATTATGCCTTTAGCTACCCTCTGCCCACAAAAATAAGTCATCTCGTTTTCTTGCCGAAAAGGTGTCTATGGTTCAAAATAATCCTAACTTTAGGTCCACCTAATTCACTTTTTTGGAAGCAGGCAACCCCGTGTTCCTGTCATGAGTAAGGAACTTTACGTGACAAGGTTTCATGAAACTAAAAATCACTTGTTTATTTGTTTTTTTATTCATAAACAGTGTGTATTTATTTATCAATTTCCAGTCCGGGTGCAGTACATTTTGTCAAACTACACAGAGTTGGATGCATCTGGCTAAATGGCATGATTACGGGGCATGTTTGCCAATAGAATCTATTTTCATTCATTAGCTAAATTCAAATAAACGGGGGACGTATTATCACTTCCTCAAGTACGGAGCAGTCTCACTCTCACTAGTGCAACGCTCTTCATACAGACCTTCAAAGTCCTCTGAGTGGGGATGGGAAAGGCCACTTGCACTCTTGGAAACTGAACACAGTTAAGAGGGAGCCAGCTCGCTTGTTTTAGCATCACAGTTTCTGTGTGTGGCGCTACAGGTGTGTGTGCGCGTGTTTGATATTTATCAAGATACAGTTCCCAAGAGACGGTGAAGGAGTGAGAAGGGTGTGTGTATGTGGGGGGAATAGAGACAGGGAATCAAAGTGAATCAACACAACCCACAGTTGGAAGTTTCACTTCTGCACTTGCATTTTTCAGGCATGGCTCGACTGCAAGGTTGCCATTGTGAACCATTTTAAGAGATTGGCCACTGGTTCTTGGCCTTTTTAATTGTAGTCAGTGGTTAGAACTTATTTTTCTGATAGGAGGATCATGTGATTGGTATTGCACATGTGAGTGAGTACCACTGTGTCTGTCAGGCAGAGCCTCATCGGTCATCATCGGTCATCATGAAAAGTACATTTTGGGCTATACAAAATAAAGTGAAATTGAAATTGTATGGCAAACAGTACCTCTACCTCATGAAGGGGGTGTATGAGAGCCTACGGGTTAAGGCTTGTTCTGTCGTTGCTCTTCTTCTACACTTTTAAAACTAAAAGAAGATAAGGAGGACTTTTACAACAAAGTCACGGATATTTTTATGCAGAAGGATAGACGAATGGACTTCATTTAGAAATTAAGGTAGGACCATTCATGCACTGCAGGAGGCTATATGGCCTATTTCTATTTGTATTGCATGAGAATGAATTGTGGAATTGCGATGGCAAATGAAAAGCACACGGAGGGTGTAGAGGAAATGTGCGGAGCTACTATAAATTAGTGGAATCAAATATAGAACGTACCTATGTGTGGCTAAAGAATGCTGATATGAAATATGAAAAACACCCAGTAGTTAATGTGCAAGCTGCCATTTAAATGGTGATTTAAGCTCCTCTATTGGGTTCATATATTTGTAAATGGGACCTGGAAAGAGTCAGTGCCTCACCAGCCACGATCCTGGTGTCTGGCGTCAATGGTATCTGTCCACAGCTAATCTCCCATTCTGCTGCTCCAACATACCGAATGTTTTTGGCTGGCCATGTGGCTGCACGCTCAAGGACCTCTCGTGGGAGCGGTGAGTCGCACTTTCTCAAAACACACTTTATTGCCATTTTTATACTGACAGTGACTGCCTGCTTACTCCCCACTTACCAGTCTTAACCGCCCCCCAGCCGGTAGGGGCCAATAATGAAAACCCAGCCGAGTGCATCTCTGACCTGAAGCCGCGACGCTGCACCCAGTGGAGGGGTAAGAGTTTGTGTGTTTGTTGGTCGGTTGTATCAATTCAATCACACAATACAACAAGACTCCTGGTGGAGAACTGCACTCTACTTTCTTCTGTGTGTCCAAAATAATTGTAACGTTTTTGTATTAGTGATATATTAGATATAATTATTATTATACACAGTGATTGATATTAGTGACAGCTGAACAAAACTCTGCTCGACCGTGTCAAACCGAGCACAGGCCTCCCCCGTGGACGAACTCTTCATTCTGTTGCATTACAAAATTCATTTCCGACAGCAATAAATATGCAGCAGAAATGTATGTGAAAAATACTCCACGAGGTAATGAAAATACCACACACACCGGAGCTAGAAAAAGCCCCCCCGCAATAAGACGCTCCATTAGTTTGTCGGCGCTATTGGCAATAAGTAGCAGAAGAGCGAGAGGTATAAACTGGTGGTAATTGAAAACCAGGATCCCAGCGGGAAGATGAAGGGTAGCCATGCTATTAGACAGAATTAGCCACCCTCTCCCACAGGAGCACACATTTAGACACTGTGCACAGCTAAGTGTGCAGAGGACCTGCATCCGTATGCATGTGTGCATGAGTCCATTTGCGGCTTTTGGCAGGCTAAGACCCATCACATTAGGAGAGTTAAATTTCATACCTTCCTCCTCATTTTGACATATAGCCTGTTCGTGGATAATCCAAAATTAATAAATGTTCACCAATGAAAGGATTGGGTTTCCGTCAAAAGAGTCCAGGCAGGGTCGTACGTAAGGCGTGTGTGTGAGGGAGGCAGGTGACTTAAAGAGAAAATTTGAACTAGTTGAATTTAGAGCTCACAGATGAGGCGAGTGAGATAGTAGATTTGCGGGAGGTAAATTATTGTATTTCCCAAATCAGCTGATTCCTTGCGTCACTCTTAGCACATTACTAATGATGTGTGTGTGTGTGTGTGTGTGTGTGTGTGTTTATGCTGGCACCTTCTAAAGAAGCAAAAATGGGTCTTTTACTTCCAGTATTAAAATCCTATAATTAGCTTGAGCAGAAGGACTTTACAAGCTGTTATGGCCAAGGATGGATGAATGGATGGATTATGTGTTTGGATGAGGTGCATGCTTGAATAGAGCATTTGATGGACATATTGTGTGAATGGGCTAGGGGAAGGATTGTGTGAATAAATGAATGGATGTGGAGGAGAAAGTGAAACTCTGCGGTCTATTGCTGACATTGAAGCGCATCCTTAGAAAAACACACACTGCATCTGTTAAACAGTCCATTATTTATATACATATATAGTATAGCTTTTCAAGCTCAACAAATATGTATATATACGTACATATATATATATAGCATATGCCCTTTGGTGAGCTTGAATCGATAGCATTTTATCAATTTACAATGGAGCTTCCCAGTGTAAGGGATAATTATGGACACAATGTTAATGCCATTTCTTAGTTTGCCCATCCTCTTATCTAAACAGTTATTTGTTGTATAACAGTTGTATAAAATGTAATACAGCAAGTTTGTAATATTATTAGAGTTTGAATGTGTGTTTTACGACACTTTTTGCCTCATTGGTAAATAGACTGTACTTGTAGTCTTCCGACCACTCAAAGGGCTTCAACACTACATGTCATCGTTCACCCATTCACACCCATGCACACACTGATGGCAGGGGGCTTCCACGCAATGTGCCATCTGCCCATCAGGACTCTAACTAAGCATCCACTAAGCTGGCACAGCCTGCGGACTTAACGGAGCCGGGGATCAAACCGCCGATCCTCTGATTGAAGGGCGACCCTGCTCCTGCACCGAACACCCCCCCCCCCCCCCCCAAACCCCCGCCTCCTCCCTTCTCCCCCAATGGTTGCGTACATAACACGTTGTAAGTTGGGCTCACCTGCTTGGCTAACCTCTAACAGCTACTGGAATCCAAAAGTCCCCCCCGAAAAAAAACCTGTGGAATTCATAAGGCTGTGTGACTTCCTCTTTATTTCATCTCCAAACAATATCACAACTGATTAACTCAGACGCAAAGGCAGTGTAGTGTGCAACGTTTTGCTTGACAAGGCATACAAAAAAAACTCCCATCATTTTGTGAATGAAAAGTAGGCTAAACCAGACACTAGGCTACAAGTGAGGAGAGGATTTGCATGAAAATCAAGTGTCTGTCTCCGGCAGACGTACTGTATGACTAACTTCAGCAGGCAGCATACATGCAGTGGGTAATGGGGTCTGGGCACTGGGACGTTAACAGGAGATGGCACTTTGGGCTATGCTGCATCGCCGCTCCTTCACCGTTCTTTTTTCTGTTTTTTTGAGTCTGAAGCTCCCTCAGATAGAACAACTGCTGCTTTTCTTTTGAATTGGGTTTATTTACATCCAGCAGGTGGTGGAACATCTAAAAAAGGCCTCATGGCACCACAAATATTCCACTTGAATCGATGGAGCAGTGCTCCTCGTGAACAAAGGGGGATTTCTTAAGAAATGGCGAAACAAAGCAGCTCACGCGGACTTTCAAATTGCAGATTTCCTAAACTGTGTGCATGGGGTTTCTGCTGTTTCGTGCATTCATATTGACTTTTATTTTAACGTTGCGTATGGTCGCACGTGCAATTTTACGTTCTGTTAAAATTTCATTCATCTTTTAACATCTTGCGGTAAGGAAGGATCTTCTCCTATTTCAAATGCATGCTTTAATATTTGGACACCAGCCATTTTTTTTCAAATATTGCGAATATGTTGCAGCCAAAACTAAATAGTGATTATCTCCACAAGTACATGGTCTATTTGAATAATTTCTACAAGCATTATATACATAAAACCCTTGTGGACATAGATAATACGTTCATATATATGTTAGTGGTATATTGGTTTATGATAGTACACAGAAAAGTACAAATAAAAATTCAAAGTTTATTTTTATTATCGTAACTATATTCTCAAAGGCTTTTATTTAATGTATAACATATCTCTATATGTTAGGGGTATCTGTGCGAAGTTTGGCTTTGATTGAGTGAAGTTAAGGGTCTATCGTGCTGAATACGACATTTGGATACGTCATTAAAATGCAAAAAACAATCCATTACATTACATTTCATTTAGCTGATGCTTTTATCCAAAGCGACTTACAATAAGTGCATTCCACCGTGAGTACAAACTCAAAACAACAATAATTAAGAAAGTACAATTTCTTCAATAAATAACTACAAAGTGCTATCAGTAAGAGCCATTCCAGTGCTACTAAAGTGCTACATCCTTTATTCAAGATATAGTCGGAAAAGATGTGTTTTTAGTTTGCGACGGAAGATGTAGAGACTTTCTGATGTCCTGGTGTCGATGGGGAGCTCATTCCACCAACTTTTTTCAATTCAATTCAGTTTATTTTGTATAGCCCAAAATCGCAAATACAGATTTGCCTCTGAGGGCTTCACAATCTGTACACATACGACATCCCTGTCCCGGGACCTCACATCGGATCAGGAAAAACTCCCCCAAAAAATGGTGAAAATATAAAAGGGAAGAAACCTTCAGGTGAGCAACAGAGGAGGATCCCTCTCCCCGGATGGACAGAAGCAATAGATGTCATGTGTACAGAATCAACGTAACAGAGTTACAGCACATTCAATGAATATGACAGAAATCATTCATGTAATGAGTAGTAGACATGGACCACGACCCAGACAACCACGATCCACGCCAGCAGACAGAGGCAGAGGTGAGGGGCATCAGCAGGGCCGCCATGGCAGGGAACAGGACCGACTCCAGACAGCCACGATCCATGGAAGCTTGAGGATTGGAAGCACAGAGGCTCCCGAGAAGAAGTAGAGTTAGTAAATAATTCATCTCGTTAAATATTTTATCCTGGACCAGCGGATAATAACGTCTTTACTCACATCTTTTTTGGGGGGGAGGGGCTTCTGAATATGGAGGCCACAATAACAACTACAGTGATACATTTTACCAACAAAGTTAGAAGTCGACCACTGCTGATTCACTGGCCATCCTGATGCTGTTGTGTAACCGTGAAGGTAGCGAGTTGTCGAGCCGTGACTGCATTAATGCGCCCGATGTGCCGAGGGCATGAGACAATTGCGGAGCAGTGGTTGACACTTTGTCAAAAATGACATCTTTGAGAAATATTCGGCATAACAATAACGGTACATTTTTATTCAAACAGAGTGCTTTCCGGAGGATTCAAAAGGCATTCAAAATTATGAAACAAACACATAAAACACACAACATTAATCACACATTAAAACCAGCTCCAAAAAAAGGGCATAAACCTGGACGCCTGAGGGTCAAATCCTCCTGCTTTGTCTTCGCACTTCATACTTGTAAACGGGTGTGCAATCAACGGCAGTAAGTCTGAGCCAAACGGACTACATTTATGCAGCGGTTCGTCGTCTTAAAAGCGCTGACTCGACACATCAACGTCCCCCCATTCACTCACACACACACACACACACACACACATACACCCACTCGTATGCTGACGGCACATCCTTTCGGGAGCAATTTGGGGTTATCTTGCCCAAGGACACTGACAAGCTGGGCTGGAAGAGCCAGGCATCCAGGACTTATAAGGACACAGCCCATATGACAAATGCATATTGCCCTTTAAGAAATTGTAATAATGCTAATTATCTGTTCTCCTCCCGTTTCCGATATCGTCGGCAATTATTTTGCAAAAGGGCGTCATGATTGGTTAAAGAAATATTTTTTCCCACCTATATAAGCACGATAACGCGCGGGCCGTTCTTCTGCGCTGCGTGGATGGGCTGGGCTACGCTTCCGTCAGGCACATTTCTTTTAAATATATTTTAGTCGGGTGATTATGCAGTGGCTTTCTCAGGCGGCAACTCAAGCAGATGACACAGCTATAATTTGGTCTCTCAGATGCTCCATCGACAGTCTCGGCACACACTCTGCCTCCCGTCACTGATGGAGAATCACGACTTATCAAGTTGAGGAAATATGCAAGCATGCAGGGACGAACACAAACACACGGGCGTGCAGACACACACACACACACACACACACACACACACACATACACACAGTCTGCTTAAGGCTTCTGAATTAAAGAGCTTCCGCACTGACACACATTCAGATAACACTCGCACACATAAACACAAACGCACACATACATTTAAAAGAGTCAGAATCATGAAACCACATAATGAATAGTAATCACAGGCATTTCCATAACGCAAAACATAATCCCTTATGAAAATGCAGACGGAGAAATGAATTATAGAGGTGTGGGAGGGAGGGGGCACACCAAAACAAGTGCAATAATGTAATGAATGATAATGCGAGAGGGAGAAGCAATGCGAGGTCGGGGAGGAAGAGGTGACGCTCGAGGGCGCCGGGGGCTCGTACATGTGTGTGCATCCAATGCAAAAAAAAGAACATGCAAGTGCAATTTTCAGACTTGAAACGCCTTTAAATGTTCATCTGCGTGCAGAGGTGGGTGCTTGTGTGGGTGTGTGTGGGTGTCTGCGTGCGTGCATGCGCGTGTACGTAATCTAACGGTTTATGCAGTGAAGTTAGAGCTTATTAAAGGGAGTGTAAAGCAGGGAGAGTGTAATTACCAAACATAAATGAGAAGCTCTCACCCAATGCATTAAATTACCCTGAGAGAGGAATGCCAGCCGATAATTGGACTTTCTCATCTTAGCTGTACGTGTGTGTGTGAGGGGGGAGAGAGAGAGAGAGAGCCAGAGAGAGAGAACCATCTCAAGTTGAAAGATGTTGCACAATTTTTGTGCTCTTGTCTGACTGTATGCGAGTCTGTGTGTGTGCGCGTTTGTGTGTGTGTGTGTGCGTGTGTGTATGTGTGTGTGCCCGCGTGCGTGTGTGTGTCTAATGTCCTTCCTCTCTGGGAGAAACTGCCGTTTCTAGTCCTCTTGCACACTTCCTGGGTGATGAATCTGTTGACGCTCCAGTTGTGACAAACCATGGTTCACTTTAGGCTTCACCCCCCCTGAGTGTGTGTGTGTGTGTGTGTGTGTGTGTGTGCATGTTCATGAAACCCAAAGACCGCGTGTATAGATTTCATACTGTATACCTAAATGTATATGTACCAGAATGTTCTGTACGTGTCCTGTGTTTTCAGTGTGTGTGTGCGTGTGTGTGTGTGTGTGTGTGAGAGATATTAATCGCGTATTGGTGTTAGTGTGTCACCGGAAATGAGAGCTTTAGTGTCCCGGGGAAAGTTTGCGATAAAGACTGATTGTCTATCGATACATTTGTGAGCCGGCATAAATTCAGCTGCGCGGGGCAGTTACGCGTGTCCGGAGATATGTATGGAGAAATTTGTGTGCGTGTGTGTGTGTTTCTCCCAAGTTGTGTGTCCCTGAGTGCATTTTCCCTCCTCCTTCTCCCCATCTCGTTCCTCTGCACTGTCCTTGCAGTGTCCTTCTCTCTGCCTCTCTCTATCCGACTCTCTTGCACATCTCAGTCTCCGGGCCTTGCTCTCTCTATCTCTCCATGTCTTCTTTACCCCCGCATCCTTCCCGTCACGCACACACACACACACACACACACACACACACACACACACACACACACACACACACACACACACACACACACACACACACACACACACACACACACACACACCTATCTTCCTCCTTCCTTGCCCTCCCTCGTTTCTCCAACTTTCGGTACCAGGGGAATAACATGCTTCAGAGCTTTCAGTCGGAGACAGAGAGCGTCGCTCCAATCAGAGCTGCAGCAGCCCTTTTAAGTAAACACGGCCGTTGTCACACGAATTGTACATGGTCAAATAAACATGTTTTTTGCAATGGGAAAACGTGAAACTGACAAAAAAAAGGACACCTTAAAAAGCTTGAGCGTGGGGCAGATGTCAGTACAGAGGGAGAGAGAGAGATGAAACGAGCTGTCAGAGGAGAAAACCTGCAGCAGATTAGAAGGGAAAAGATAGGAGAGGGGTAAAAGGCCTGCCGCAGAGGAAGAGCATGAAGAGAAATAAAACAAGGCACGCGCGCTCTCAGCCAGACTGACTGTCGAAAAACATAGTTAGAGAAAAATGGGGGATAGAGTGTGGGGGGGGGGGGGGGGGAGGGGGGGGTTAACGCAGGGCTGCACAGACAGACTGACGGGGGGATAAACCGACAGAGACACGGCGAAGGGGTTAGTTTGCTAAATGGGTCCGCTTGATAATTGTGTTCCGTGACAGCTGACAGTAGTGCCACTTAATTAAAGCCAAGCAGGAAATGACTATTTATAGAAGCTCTATCCCATCAGCACTAAATGACATGGTGTTTTATTTCCCTGCAACCGACTGGCCGCAAAACGCTGACTTTATTTAATTCGATAAGTGTGTTTGGAGGGGAGGGGTGTGTGTGTGTGTGTGTGTGTGTGTGTGTGTGTGTAATGGTTGGGGGAGGAGTCTGCGCGTGTCTGTGTCGGCGTGTAATCCGTGCAAAGTGTGTGTGTGTGTAGGGAAGATATATCTATATAAAGAAATAAATCAGCATTATTATATAAATTTGCCCCAGGCAGGCTTGAAAGCAAGCACTATATCCACTTAACACATACACACGCACACACACTTTAACACACTCCTACAAAACACATGGGCAAGTTCTCTCTCTCTCTCACTCACACACACACACACACAGACACAGAAACTCAGCCACACACAGTGACGTCCCACGACAATGCACCGTTTGACAGCATTCCGCCTGACAGTTTGAAATGTCAGCCCCAAGTGTCCGTCCAAGTGCGCAGATGAACGTGTGTGTGAGTGTGTGTGTGTGTGTGAGGTTGTCGAGCCACCATTTACTGGATGTCAGCTGTAAAAACCCTTCGCTGAGGACGCCTACCTCCTCCTCGTTGGACTGCAGTGCACTCGGCCTGGCCTTGAAGTGAGGGAACCGAGGGACAGAAACAGTGAATAGTTGGAGTTAACGGTAACAAAGAAGCAGGAAGCACGGCCGGCCTCTGAGCACAAGGACGCTCGCTGCTCGCCGCTCGCTGCACTCTGCAGAATTCCCCGGGTTGAGTTGGGTTTGTCTGTTCAGTGACTTTAGACGACTCGCATAAAAGAATGATAACTCCTCGCAGCTCCGAGACTGGGTGGCGAGATGATTTTATTGTAATGCCATGTGGCGATGCTTGTTTTCGGGAATGGAGTTGAACAAGATGGCTTTGCTTTGAACAGACGCTGATTGTGTTTTTTTCCTTTTCTGGGAGACTGCAAGCTTAACTTCAACAGAAGTTAACAGAGAAAGTGAAGAGGAAAGTTAGATTTGTGCTATTTATTTAAAAGAATAAAGTAATGAAGCAATAGGGCCAGATCTCCAATCCCAATATAGGCAATTTCATCATATCTCAATAACAAAATATACATATATATATATATATATATATATATATATATATATATATATATATATATATATATACATATATATATATATATATATATATATATATATATATATATATTAGGGATGCACCGATACCGATACCGGTATCGGTATCGGGGCCGATACTGCGTTAAAATACTCGTACTCATATCGATTTCAATTGTCGATACCAAGAACCGATACCACTCAACAGTATTTCGCTACAACAAACTGGTCGCGCTTTGTGGAGAAAAAGATTTGTTGTCCTACCTGACTTCAACGTCTAGGGCAGGGGTCGGCAACCCGTGATCCAGAGCCGCATGTGGCTCTTTCGTCGCTCTCTTGCAGCTCTTGCAGCAAGGTGTGTAGAGTTATGCTGCGTTCACACCGAACGCGACACAAATTATTGCCGTCCCGCCGGTGTGAATCAAACTGTTGCTGGTCCGCCAGAAGTAGCGCTGGCAGAGGCCTCATTCAGACGCTGTTGTGCGGCTACGGATGATATTATTGTAGCCGAGTGTCTGTTGTGTGTCTATATTTGTAATTCTAATAAAATGAAAACACGCTCCAGGGTAACTTGAACCACTTTTTTATCTCCTTCACACACGTATATCACACAATTCCACTCCTCTTTTCCTTTCCGTTTCTCCCTCCACAATAAAAGCACCGGAAACATAACTTGGAACACAGCTTCCTATATAATTGCTCGATCCCTAATATTATCGCTTACATTATGGGATAGCCTTCTGTTAATTTTGTACTATAGGCTTGACATAATCTGCAGAGGATAAAATAAAATCTGCCTCCAAATTAATTGCACTTTCATGGAGACCAAATCTAAGAAGTATCGGTATCGGTACTCGGTATCGGCAAGTACACAAATAAAAATATCGGTATCGTATCGGTTTGTAAAAAGTGGTATCGTTGCATCCCTAATATATATATATATATATATATATATATATATATACATATATATGACACATCATGTTTTCAGGTAATCTCAACAATACCAAAATTATGGCAATTCATCCTGAAAGGAGCATGAAGGTCACTGCCAAATTTCATGACAATCCATTCAAAAGCTTTTTGAGATATTCCTTTATAACCTCATGGTCAGGGGTCACCAGGGTCAGCAGGATGCATCCTCTGTGGACCATGAATGCATGTCAAATGTCAACGGATCACAAAACTCATGAATCGCATAACCTGCGGAAAATAAAGGAGGAAATATAAGTTGAGAGATGTCCTGATCACAATATTTTTGCTGCAGATACCGATTGCTGATTGTTGAAGAGCCATATCTGAAATTCATATATAAATAGCGTCGTTCGTCGTTGTTTGGTTCTGTTACGGCAGCTGGAAAACAAGGCTCCATTCTTTTTCACCAAGTCAGTGTGAACTGTCAAAAAATATACATTTTATCCATTAAACTTTTTATAGTCATCTATTGTGGTTATTTGCATAAAAACACACAATTCAAATGATTTAGAAACAAAAGATAGTTTTTGGAAATGTAGTAGTGTAGTGTAATTTGAATGAAAAATTATAAGCTAATGTTCGGAAGTTAAAGAGTTACAAATTCCCTCTCTTATATCTATTTTCTATTGCTGTGAAAACAACTGCATTGTTTCTCACCGAAAAACAAACAAAACTATATTTTACAAGATAACATTTGAACACATCGTGATGACATCACCTTCGCCCAATGCCAGTCTACTTATTGCTTGTCATAGAATTACTATTCTTTGTTCCATTAATTGCAAAATGTTGCAATTCAAAACCATAATGGCATTTCTGACAATTGACAGGGGGTTTTGTCAGGTAGACAGTGGGCCAAGCACATACAAATGTTTAATTGTCCTTAAATCCAAACTTTCTTAATTTCCTTTCCAAAACTGACATTTAAGTATACCCGCGAAATGTCGTAGGTTACAGTGAGCCATTATTCTTCATCTGCTGACTCCTCTCTCGTTTCCATTCAGAATATTCCATTATCCATTTTATTTCTCTCCTTACATTGAAGTTACATCCGCATGTAAACTGTCTTATTCCCTTTATTCAAGCCTGTTAGTTCAGCCCGTCAGACATTTATTGTAATATGAAATACTGAGTGAGCGCTGTGTGTAAGAACAATTGCCGGCATTTTCAAATACCTGTAGTCTTAAGTATTAATAGACCCATAGTAGATGAGTCCGTCCGTGCGCCTCTCTTCAGGATGAAAAAAAAAGCCATTAAAATAAAATGAAAAAGGTATCAGGAATAAGTTCAGTGGTTTTCTTCATCCTTCTTGGAGTGCTTTGCATCAATATTTCCTCAGACAGGCACAGCACAGCTCCTTCAAGGAGTGCCAGCAACGGTTGGCACATGAAGAACAGAAGGTGAACCAGAACAAAACACATAAATGCCTGCTGGTTTCATCCTCACTAAAAACGAATCCTCACGAGCCTCTTCTCACCACACCCTTCTGTTTCTGTTGCCCAATCCAATCTTTTTTATTCCCATTTTGTGTGTTCTTGGTTTTTGGAGTGTTGGATTCTACAAGATAAAGTAATAACTTTTTTTTATGCCTGAACAATAGCTCTCGGTAAGGCTCGGTGTCGCTCTCACTTTTTGAGCGTGATTTCCAGGTGACGCCGTCGACGGCAACAAAAGAAAAGTGCGTGTCCTCCCTATTTCTATACGTCATTTATTATTCAGTGTGCTTCGACCTAAAAGCGGGGCAGAAAAAACCCCACTGTGTTGCCTACTGGCTCTGCAAACACACCGCCAGCCTCCATCAAGCATGTCACTCCCTCGTCAGAGCGAAGCTGCTTGGAACTTTCCGTGGCACCACGCGTGACCTTCCGACACTTGAAGGTTGTACGAGACTTGTCACGTACATTATTCCCGGAGTTCAAATGTAGCATGTGGCAATTAGCGTCCAGTTACTAGGCGACGAACACTTAAATGTTTAAATCCAACTCGAAGGCATTTCTGTGTGTAATCCTGTGAATGTGCTACTTTATGTTCCAAAAGTACACCACAGTAGTACTGGATGTAATACTTCATGTACGTTGACTCTGCATTACTTTTCTTAATTCAATGTCCGATTCATGTCAGTCTTTTACAATACATATTCTTATTAAGTAGAATAGTACTTCATCGTCATCATCAGTCAATTAGCTTGTTTTTATCAAATGATTTCTGATCATTATTTGCTGTGTCCATGGTTACCACAAGTAGCTGGTGAATATTTCAGTGGCAGCAACTTGGCAGAGCTAACGTGGGTATTGCTCATTGTTTAGACTGATCCCTCCCGATACCACACAAGAAATAGAAATTAGACAAATAGAGACACACTCCATCATTAGATGATGTTATAACACACACTTAGATAGAGGCCGCATTTATTCAAATCACACAAAGCGGCATTGCCGAGGAATATATAACCTTATTATATATATCAAAACGTGCCCGATCAAGGTTTAATACATCATCCTATTTTGCTAAAAAAAAAAAGCAACTGTATAGCGACTACTTACTTACTGTGTACTTCTACTTCAGAGGAAAACATTGTAGCTATACTTCTACTGCTGCGGCATTTATCCCACAGAAAAAATGTTAGCTGTCACACTGCGGATTCAGATTTTATTCACCAGAGATATAAATTAAAAACATGACGCATTATAACTTTTTTTAACTATCCGGCGGCATGGAGTTGAAAGCTCCACCTTGAACAGACGTTAGGTACATTTAAGTACATTGTGCTGAGCCTTTGATGTCTTGAGGACATTAAAGGCTGGATGGCAAATGATTTCCTTCAGCTAAACAGCAATAAAGCTGGAGTAATTATCTTTGGTACCTCTACGTCCAGAAGCCATCTCGCCAGCAAGCAAGGACACATCACCCCAGATGTTACAAACGTTGGTGTTGTAGTTCAGCCTGAGCTCAAATACGTTGTGTTGTTGAAATAAGTTACTGTCGGTCAATGAGTTAACCAAACCTGACCCCAAGTCCTGTCCTTCCATAATATGGAAAAATAAATGCATGCCGTCATTACATCATGACTGAACTACTGAAAACACGCCCAGGTCTCGGTACTCGCTCTCTCTCTCCTTTTTAAACTTTCACTTCTTATCTGCTGTTTTTGCAGCCACCTCTCACACTAACATTTTGTTGTTCCCTGCTCACTCCCCTCCAGCCTGGGTGAGATGCCCTGAGGTGCTGTTTCTCTCCCTCTCTCTCTCTCTCTCTCTCTCTCTCTCTCTCTCCTCCCTTCTCTCCCTCTCTCTCTGCATCTGGCCGTGTCCCACAGCAATGCTGGCAAAGCAGAGAGCAGATGAGACAGTGTTAAACAGTGTCATCTGCCAACACATCCGGCCCAGAAAGCTGCATTGTAGTGTGTGTGTGTGCGCGCGTGCGTGTGTGTGCTTCCACAGGATTGTGTAGAGTATTTGTGACTGTGTTAAGTGTACACTTAAGTGTACACATCAAGTTGTGTGTGTACCGACGTATACAATCCAACGACAACCTCTCCTTGACGTGCCACCTCCTAAAATGTACTGTAGGAGCGCGGCGCTCCGGGACTGCTTAGCTGCGAGGGGCCCTTGGCTTTGAACACTGACAGCCCTGTGGCGGGCTGTCGCTGCCATACAGTGGCGGTCGTTCAAAAGTCACTATCTTGATTGGCAAATCAAAGGCGGCCACCGGCAAGTGCCGTGCCGCGGATACGTTTCATACGGAAGTTCTCTCCGCCGTTAAAGTGGAGCCCCCCGCTACGCGAGGGCGTGACAAAACATTTGATGAGAGGGGGGACATGACTGCTTGAGGACTCGAGGAGAGTTTTATTTGCTTATTTATTTACCATACATGTCAGAGACCTGACGCCTTGGCAACCGCTAGTTCAAACGCGAGGCTGGGACGTTTGTCTTCAGACAGCCTGATGGGAATGTTTGGATGGCGAGGTATTAGCTCCTCGGGGCCCACGCTGCGTTGAGGAAATATTCGTCACCTGATTTGCATCATAATGTGGCCTGCCACGACAGTTTAACCAGCGCCCCCTCACCGAGACGTCACCGAGACGTCACCAGTCACCGGAGCGAACTAGTTCTTGCTCGTGCGGTGACCCCGGACGATTACTGCTCAAAAGTCATAAGAGCCATCAGGAGACACCTCTACTTTATAGAGTGCGCTTTATTACTAAATCGCCACGCGTCAGTGGCAGCGGGAGCGTCTCACTGATGGCACGCTGCACCATATCGCAGTCGGCTTATTAAAACTCTTCCCCCAATTCTCTCCCCGTGGACGACTCGCGTGTCGCCAACACTGTTGTTGTCTGATGCAGAACAACTGGAGGTCGTGACCTTGGCGAAGGACTGCTGTGCTGGAGAAGTAGATGTGGATTTGTGTGTGTCCTTGAGCACACATGAAAAAGCCTCTGTGTCTCGCATTCGGTGCAAGGGACAATTCATAGCTTGCTTTCTATTCTATTTACTGCGAGGTGGAGGTGGTGGAGGGGGGCAGTCCTGACTATGATCAGAGAAATGAAAGGCAGGGAGGCAGAGATGGAGAGAAAGCGGGAGAGAGACAGACAGAACTACTGCAATAAGGTAAAGGCTGGTGAGATGAGTGCACAGAAAGTAAGGTGGGGGGTTCAGTGGAGGGAGGAGAGGGCGGGTGTGTGTGTGGGAGGAGGGGGTGGGGGGGTGTGAGGGCACAAGGGAAAATAGAGGGGGATCATGCACGGAGTTTGGGGGGGGGGGGGGGCAGGGGGAGCATTGCCCCCCCTGGCGGCTGAAACGGGTAATTGCATTGTTTCAACAAAAAAATAATTGCATTCTTTAAAAACATTATATATTATAAATATCTTAAATAAAACAAAACAACTAAATGGTGGTAGGTAATACATCTGATTTCATATACTCCTTCAGTAAAAAAAAAAATTCAGGGCTCTGGGTCATGTGACAAGTAACGTAAGTCCAGCGATTCTCAGCTAGCTAGCATGTAATACCGTTGTAGTTACCTGGTCGGACTCGTTACACAAAAATATGGACATAAGGAGATTTTTAAAACGTCGAGCTCCAAATGACACAGATATTCAGTCTTCTGGATCTAACAAAGATACAACACAAACAACAGTAACCGATGATGACGACAGGCAAACAGACACCGCTGTGAACTTGGAGGGAACACCGAGCAGCTCTGGATCAGCAGCAACCGCTAGCAGTCCTGACGTTCACCCCACGGCCACAGATGCACTAGCTGCACTAGGTAACACCAACACAGATGATCTTGGAGAAAAACACGGCTGTCCCAAGCAACCTGCTCTGCCCCAATTCCCCTCAAAATGTTTTGGAAGTACAAAACGATCGTTTTCCACTTACTTCTACAAGAATTACCCTTGGCTTGAGTATTCCGTTAGAAATGATTCAGTCTACTGTTTTGCTTGTCGCCATTTCCAGACTGAAAGCTGCGTTGAGGACACATTTAGAAAGGGCATGAGTGACTGGAAAAAACTGAGCAGTAAACTAGAGAAACATGGAAAAAGCCAGGCCCATCTGAACTGTATGATTAAGTGGAATAACTTCCAAGCAGCCAGCTCATCCTCAAATGGATCTATTGCAGCTAAACTTTCTGAAAGCCATAAAACTACAGTAGAAAAGAACAGAGGTTATCTCTGCAAAGTAGTTGATGTTGTGAGGCTGCTGTCTAAACTTGGATTGCCCTTTCGTGGACACAAGGAGGGAGAAGAGTCAGAATCGCGTGGCAATTTCCTCGAGGTTTGCAGTTTGTTATCGAAATATGATGCTGATTTTGAAAACATGCAATCCAATTATTTTAATGCCACAAGCCCAGATTTTCAAAATGAAATAATTGACATCTGCGCACACATGCTTTACAACAACATTGCTGATAAGGTACAGGAAACTAGATTTTTCTCCATAATTGCGGACGAGGCTAGGTCCTCCAAAACGGAGCAGCTGTCAGTGTGCATACGATATGCCGAGGAATTGGAAATCAAGGAGCGTTTTTTGTGTTTCATGGACTGTTCTGCATCTCGCAACGCGGCTGGGATTGTGGAGGCCATCTACAAAGGGCTTGAAATGTGTGGTCTTAAAAACATCCCAATTGTGGCACAGAGTTATGACGGTGCGTCTGTCATGTCAGGTCATGTGTCTGGTGTGCAGCAGCGCATCAAAGAGACTCACCCCTACGCAGCCTACATACACTGCTTAGCGCACAAATTAAATTTAGTGCTTGTGGAGTGCTGTTCCGTGAACCGATGTGTGAAATCATTCCTGAGCATTATTGACAATGTGTATTCACTGTTTTCGGAACCGTCAAACCACCAGAGATTTATTGAACTCCAAAAATCCTTGAATGTGAAAGTAACTGAAGTAGTTCAGCCCAGTGACACGAGATGGGCATGCAAGTGGAGATGTGTGAAATCAGTGAAAAGTCACTACTCTGCAATTACGGAGTGTTTGAGAGAAATTAGTGAAGAGGGAGAGAAGTGGTCAGCGCAAGCCAGTGGTATCCATGACTTCATGTCGAGAATGTCATTCATTACAAGCCTTGTTGTGTTTGAGGAGCTACTGCGTATGATCCACGTTATGCACAAGGCCCTACAGTCATCCAACTGCACACTGTCCGAAGCTGCGGCCCTTACTGACAGCCTGAAAGCACACTTCGTGTCAAAAAGGCAGGCAGACTCCTGGAGCGATGTGTGGAAGTCAGTCAAACAGTTCTGCCTGGACAACAACATTGCCGTGCCCAAAGAAAACACTGATCGTCAGATTCACGTCTCCGCAGGCCCCGTCGCACCCAAAATGAAACGTGTTTCAAATCCGCCCACCTCCCTTGATGGTTTCTTGATTACCAGTACTTTAGGGCAAAGGGAAACAACCCACGAAGAAACAGCAGAGAGTCCTGGCTATCAGCAGAAACTATATTTCCCTGTGCTGGACACTCTCATCAATGAGCTGGAAAGGAGGTTCTCTGGAGAGTCCATGGAGCTTGCACGCGCGTGTGCCGCAGTTTTGACATGCGCGGAAAATGGAATTGATCCACTACTACAAAAATACACTCGGGCACTAAAAGTTAACCCCCTTCTTGTTGCAGCCGAGATGAAGCTTGTCAAAGCATCTGCTAACGCACCAATTTCAATGGAGCATCTTAAAAAAGCTGTAAAAAAAACAACCTACCCAAATCTCTATTAACTTTTACAGTTAGCTCTCACTCTGCCGATTGGGTCATCTACCTCTGAGAGAAGCTTCTCTGCGATGAGGAGGATAAGGAACTGGCTGCGGTTGACGATGGGAGCAGCCAGGTTTTCCTCTCTTGCGATCCTTCACATCGAAAGCGACATTACGGCCAAGCTCTCACCTGAGAGCATTATCGACGCATATGCTGGACGCAAAAAACGAAAATTACTGTTGCACTAGTCTGGACAATGTCTAGGTCTGTAAGTTTGATTTACTAATAGAATACTAATAGAATATGATTGTATTGTTGTACTGTTTTTTCTTCTTCTTTTGGTTAAAAATAAATATATGTGTTTATTTAGCATGTTTGTTGTGTCCATATGTGTTAGTGCTGTGTTCCCCAATTGATAGCCCAGGTCCCAGCTGCTACAATGATTTTTTTTTTTTTTGCCCCCCCTGGCTCGAATGTCAAACTCCGCCTATGGGATTGAAATCCTCTCTGGAGGCACAAAGAGAGGAAACACTTAAGATGACTCAATTCATCACAATCACTCTTACAAAAGAGAAGGGGGGAGAAAAATGAATGGGAGAGATGCAGGAGAGAGCAAGAGTGTGTGCTGCAATACATTAGTAAGACTGGAGTTGGCGTATAAAAAGGCTGCGGAAAATAATTATTGGGGGGGGCTAAAAAGTAGGGGTCTTATAATATTTGATATCAAAAAAAGCCAGCTGAGGTGGTTTAGGCATCTGATGAGGACGCCTCCATTTCCCACTTTAAACTTGTAACAGGCCCAGATCCGTCTGGCCTGGGAACGCCCCCCTTCCAAGGAAGAGCTGGAAAACATGGCTGGTGAGAGGACCATCTGGATGGATGGATTGATGTATAGATGGCAGGATGGGTGGGTGGATAATATTTAATATTTGAATTTATATAACTGGTGGTCAGCTGTTCACCACGCAGTTGCTTTACATTGCACATGTCAGTATAGAGTAGATGGGAGATGTATTTTTTACACATGGGTCGACTAAAACTATAAAACATTAGTGAGCTATGTAACTTTATAGTTAGCTACCTAAGCATTGCTTAGTTAGCTGACCGGATAAAACAACGTTAGCTAGCGTGGCTCAACGTTCAGTGACGTGAACGTTATAACAAAGTTATTCCTGCTGCATTTGACTGCTAAGTCGTTGAGCCCATGGCAGGCAGAGCTTGCTGTCAGCTTACCTCATGTCTTCACACGCTTCTCTTTAGATGAAGCTAAATACAACCCATGTCTTGATGAGGGAAATGTATCCAGGCGAACAAAGAAAGATTTGTCTGCCTGCCATTTTGCAAAGTTCCCTGATCCGCATTATCATCTTACAGTTGAGTAACCTTGCACAGAGAATGAAAAACAATTGCGACTTTGGTTCTTTCACCATTAGTTCTAATTACAATAAGTTTCCATCTGGGCTCAGGCAAGATGGCCGCCATATGGTTCCATCCCAGATTGGCAAATCATTGCACGTCACGTCTACCATTTTTTTTTATCTATGGCACAAGAGAAGTCACATTGATTCTGGCTGTTGATTTCATTAGTGATAAAAGAAAATATGTGTTACCTCCTTATCTTAGAAGTCTAGACTTCATAGGACTCTTCATTCAGCCTTTAGATGTTTTGAGGAAACGACGTCCAGACCTGAGACAGCTTTGACATAATTTCTCGTGCTAGAATACAAGCGTCTGTCTAATTTTACACTAAGGTTTGGTATACTAAGGGAAGGGGGCCTTGATATAAATATAGCTCATCATTTCTTTAATTTTTTTGATAATATGTTGGCATACAGCTGCACAATCCCTGAGTGACCTGTTGAGAGCGAGTCGACTGTAACAATCCTTTTATCTATTCAGACAAATGTACAAGTGCATATTAATTTACATCAGCAGTGTTAACAACGTCCTTTCTTATGAATAAAAGAAAAAGAGTTGATGTTCTTCCAGCTGGCAGAACATTGGTGTCAAGAGCAAGCAAGAGGACGTTAGTGGCAGTTACATAACTGCAACAACAGAACATTATAAATGTGTTCTCCTTTATTTTCAATTCAGTGGAGGTGATGTGTTTATTGGAAAGCATTTTTTGTGGCTAGTGCGATCGAAGATTATTTGTCAGTTTTATGACAACGCCTAGACGGCTACTGGGAGCTGAGTAAGCGAGTTGTGTCCCGTGTCCTGTGGCAGCATGCTACAGGTCGTCAACATGTGTTTGTATTGTGTCTCCACTCTCAAGATCGCCGCAGCAAATGGTGTTATATTATTTGTCATTGACTCTTTGCTAAGCCCCTCCCCTACGCTGATACTCTGTCAAGCTAGTCCGAGCTATCTTGGTCGCCCACACTGTTTCTAATGCACATCCTGAATAAAAAAACTGATTCAGCAGAGAAAACAGGTTGGAAAGATATAGGAGGAAGCTAAAGCCCACAGATTACAGTGTGAGAGTGAACCGGCACATCGCCCCCAGATCGCAACAAAAAACGATGAAATGAGGGAACAGTGTTCCTGTGAAGCCGGGTAGGTTTTTATTCACTGTGACAATCATTACAAAGCAAAAGCAGCATGTGTGGAAACGTTAGCACTGTGGATCAGAGGCGGAGAGTCGTCGGACCCCGGTCAAAGATGGCCGCCGCTGCACGCCAGGGTGAAACTTAACCAAAGGCTAATTCAGTACAGGGATACACAAGAGAAGGATGTGCTTTTAAACTATAGGACAGACCATCAACAGGGTGAAATGTAAATGTTGACCTCCACACACACACACGCCTTCACTGATAATAACCATACTGTTCCAAACAAAGTAACAGAATCACTGACTGCGTGACTCATACAACAAATAGAATGAGTTCATTCGTGCAGGCAGACTTCATGGGGACACAGGGACACGTGGAAGTTCATAATTCAAGATTTCGAAAAAAAATAGAAACTCTTTATTGAACCACATTCACTCCTTTGAGAGCTGTCTTCCTCTCTCTCTCTCTCTCTCTCTCTCTCTCTCTCTCTCTCTCTCTCTCTCTTCCTCCCTCTGGAGCTCACACAGAAAACGTATCGTGGGGAGAATGAAAAGCGAAAGAGTGACAAGCAGGTGACGCGGTTCATCCAACAATCTCCGATTAGCTTTATTAAAAATGTACCAAGGACAAATGGAGGACAGGGCTTCGGCTCTCTCGGGATCCCGGATGAACTCTGAAAGGCAGGAGCTGTCTTTCAGGTTTGGACAGCATGGATCCAGGGTGCACTCAGACACACACACACACACACACACACACACACACACACACACAGAGGGGGAAAACCATCTCAGCATACATTCTTTGTGCGGCAAAATGTGCCAAAGAGAGTTAGAGATGAAAAAGAGGTGAGGGAGGCAAAGGCAGAGAGAGTCCCAGAGAGAGATCGAGAGTGAGAGGGGAAAGACACAGTGAAGAGGCAGAGACACAGAGCGTCAGCGAGAGAGTGAGGGAGGGGAGGAGGAGGAGAAAGAGGAGGAGGAGGAGGAGGAGAGAGGGAAGGAGGAGGGCACAAGAGAACGATAGAGTTCTGGAGAGGTTAATTGGAGGTTGTGGCGTGATGGCATGATTCAGAGGGATCATTAGCATTCTGGAGCTAAATATTAATGACGCCGGCGCCCAACTTCAGTCGCAGGAACACAGCGCTACTGCAGGTGAGGTCCCGAAGACGGAGAGGGGGAGAAGAAGAAGAAACTGAGTTTTGCGGCACCAAGAACTACAAGCCATGAATGTTTTACAGCATCATTAACATAATTTGATGGAGGCTTTTTTTTCCCCCTTTGTTTTGTCTGTGCTCGCTGGGTGGTGCAAAAAGTCGTGCCAGGGTAAATTAGGGAAAGGAAGCTTTCTTAATCAGTGCGGGATTTTACAATAAAGTCGTAAATTGCGCTATTTTATCCAAATTCTTTCTCTCTTTCTCCACCCCCACCCCAAGACAATAGGTTCCAGTCAAAGCTTTGAACATGCTGATGTTGTACATGCAGGATATCGAGCTGAATGGCCCGGGAGCCTCAGCGGCACTGACAGATACAGTACCGAAGTAATTAATCGTAAGCGCCAAGATCAAAGTTCCTCTCTAGAAACTATTGCGGATAGGACTATTTAGTGGTTTTCCCCCCTCGCATGATTGCGCACTTACAAGTGCACACACGTGTGTTCACATGCACACACACACACACACACACACATATATATATATATATATATACATATATATATATCCCCTCCGGATGCAGCAACCTGCTCTGGTTATTTATGGCAGCAGATTGAGGGCCCGGGCCTTTGAATGTGTTGGGAGACACGTGAACTACAGTAAGTGGCTTTGAAATCCACAGTGGCGCAGTATTAAAGAATTTCTCCTATTAGTGAGCTGGCAAATGCTCACTGGAATGGAGACAGCTTACATGAATCACAGCAGATTTCCACTGCGTGTGCATGTGTGTGTGTGAGTACACACACATGTGTACGCATGCATGCACGTATGTGTGTGTGTGTGTGTGCGATCCCGTCTGTGTCTGTTTCACAAAGCCCTTTTTAAAAGGGAATCGAGGAGGATGGAAGAAAGGATTGGAGGAAAAAAGGCATTACTCTTGAGGTAGCAACACAGGAGCAGATCTACAAAACTATTAATCTCCCCCCTCTCAGCCCCCCTCTTTCTCCTCATGCCTTCTTCTTCTATCCCTTCTTTCTTTCTGCAGAGCCCTCCTCTGCATTTATTTCATTAATCCAACTCTCCTATCCCTTCCCTTTGCTCGCAGCTACTCCATCTATTTCTTTCACTTTACATCTCCTGACTCTGCTCTGCTCCCTCTCTCCAATGCATCCCTCCCCCCGTATCATTCTTTGTCTCCATCACAACTTGCTTCTCTCACTCACTCCCTCCCTCCCTCCCTGCTCTCCACCATGTCCATATTTCACTCCTCCTCCTCCTCCACTTCCTCCTTTTGACCTCATCTCTTCTTTGTTTAATCTTTGTTTTTCTCAATCTTTTAGTCTCTTATTCTTTGCCTCTTCCTGGCACTTTCGATCTCTTGCTCTCACTCTCCCTCCCTGTCCGTTTCTATTTCTCTCTCCCTCCCAGGTCTTGCTCAACCTCTCTCTCTCTCTAACCCACTTCTGCGCTGCCACTCTGCAGTGTATTGCACAGATACAGACCTCAGTCTCTCATGTGGTCGAGGTTTTCAAAGCCGCAGTTGCCACCGCAGGTTCAAATAGACACACACACACACACACACACACACACACACACACACACACACACACACACACACACACACACGCTGTCTTTAACTTGATCGCAAACTTGCACACACACACACACACACACACGCCCACTAACTCTCAGCAGTCGCAGCTGCGGTGGTTCTGGCTCGGCGGCTGAGGCTGCATGGGGTTCCTTTGTGGGTGAGAAGCTCTACTGCAGCGACTCACTCTTCGTCTTCTACTTCAATACCAATACTTTGTTGTTTTTTTTTACTCCGTCTGTCTGTCTTTCTGTTTTAAAACCCCCTCGCCCTTCGCCCCCTCCCCACCACTTATTTTTCCCCTGCCCCTGTATTATCCGCCTCCACAATCAGCCTGGTTTGTGTACTGTAGATCCAGCAGCCTTCTCCATTCACCCTCCCCCCCACACACCCCATTTAAGCTCGCCACTACCATTCTTCGGGCCTTCCAAGCGTCCACCCCTGAGACCTTACCCCCTCCCTCCCCTCAGGCCCTGTTGTCTGTGGAGAAGAATACGCCCCCCTTGTAATTCTCTCACTCTGCACTGCCGCCCCGTTGTCATGCCTGCGCACACTCACATCCATCCTCATCGCTTCCCTTTTGCACCTCTGGAGCGTCACCTACACCCACACACCCTCCCCTTTCCCCTCTGATATATTTTAAGTATTGGCTCCGTGCACCACACACATATAGACACACATGGTCACACACCGACATGTTCTCTCCACTTCTTCCTGTTTGGCTTCAAACACACACACACACACACACACACACACACACACACACACACACACACACACACACACACGCCTCTACTTGAGCCACTGGTCACACTGCGTCTCCAGTGATGCAGTCATGTGCTGATGTAGCCGTCCAGCGCTCCGCTCTTATCTCTCGAAGGACGTTTTTCCTACACTTCACATCTCCTTCCTCCCTTTTTTCCCTCCCCTGCCCACCACCACCACCTCCACCTCATTTCATCCCCACAAACAGACAATAAATCCACACCACCGCCCTCTCCACCTCTCTCCCTCCTGACCTCTTTAATCTTGTCCATCCCGTCGGTACCCATGGCTCTCTTTCTCCATCCCCAGCTCAACCTCAAACACATCCGCCTGTACACCAACTGCTGCAGTTTAATCAGGCATCTTTCAGGAAGTGTTTTTTAAGAAAACAAATCATTACAATTGCGGGTATAGCACGTTAACCTACCAACCAACTGTGCCGCTTTTCTTTAAACAGCTTTAAATCAGCTTCTCAACCACCGCAAATCCCTGAGGCTAATATTACCTGTCCCTTAGTTGCCCCCACCCCCCCAACCACCACACCCGCCATCCTGCCTGCAGAATTACATCCAATCATCCTCACTTTCCTTCGCTGAGGCCTCTGTGATGATAAGCTGAGTTGGAGCTTGTTTTTAGCTAATTATAATCCTTTATTTATTTTCACGGGGAGGTGAATCACTTCCCGGAAACACGCCGATCATATTAATGAAACACAAGCGGCTCCTGTTTCCAATTAAATCGGCCCTGTGTCTGCGCTGTTTGGTGTAGGAGGAGGGGGGTGGGGGGGAGCGTGTGGGTTAAAAACGATCAACATAATATATGAACAGTACATGGACGCACATGTTTTTTAGTTTTTTTCAAGAAATATTACATGTGAATACGCAGAAACATTATAATAGAATCGGAAGAGATGGGAGGGGGCGGAGACTCTCAGACCAAAAGGTGAAAACCACGACATGCATACCTACGTCCTTCTGAGCCTAGCTCTGGAAAAGACACCGATGCGCTTCATGCTCACTCAGTTGCTATGAGACAAGAGTTGGAGAAACTTTTGAATTAAATATCGAATTAGTCGTCTTCGCTTTCCTTTAATTGGGGGGAAAAAAAAAAAAACGATAAGAAAGAAATCTGTAATGATTTCTTCTGTCTTTATTTCATCCCTCCAGATCGCATTAAACACTCCCTCTGTTTGCGGCGGCTTTGCCATCCTCTCCCCTCCGATCGCCCATCGCCACATTCTCTTTGTCTCTTCCTCCCAGCCTCTCTGCACTTCCAACCAGACACACAGGCCGCCTTTACCTCTGCAAGTGTTGCATTATTAATTGACCTGCATTGGCCATACAGTACAGAAAACAATCCGCAGTCGGGCAGACACACACGGCCAGCGTCTACATAACAACAAGAGCGCTTGCTTGCTTGCTTGCATATGCATATGCATATGCATGGCACATGTCTGCTGTGTTGTTGTTTTTTCTTTTACATGTTATTGCTGTTCTGTATGGAACATCTGATTCCGTTGTACGCTTGGGGCAACTCCCCTCTGAGGCTTCACTATTACCGCAGTCATGATCACAGCTCAGCTCCCTGGTGTGCATCAAGTGCCTTTGTCTGCCTCTCTTTGTTTGATGCCTAGCCCGAGTGTGTGTGTGTGTGTGTGTGTTTTTAGTCATCTTGGTGTTATCTCTATCACTTTTCTTGTGCGTGTGTGTGTGTATTAACCCACGTTACCGACACACACGCGTCACACGCGCACGTGACCTGTGCAGTAAACGCCTCCGGTGATATACAGCCCTGGATAATGTTCGGTGTCGTAAAAAGCGCTTCATAAAAGTGACATGATGTGATCAAGTCATCTGCAAATTTATTCTAGCCAAAACCGGCAAAGCAGACTGGTAACTGTGGGAGCTTATCTCCGCTAATGGCGGCTGTCGTCAATGCCAGTTGCTGCTCGCTAATTACTTTCACTGCTTTGGTTTCGTTGCATGATTTTGGCAAGAGGAATATTGTTTTCTCCACGCAGACTTTCTGTTATTTCAGCTATTCTGCATATAAATGAATGGATTTCAACATTATATAAAATCGGTGAGTCAGTTTTGTGCGTGCCAATTACTTCACGATTTATTTACCTGAATGCTTTGCGATTGGTTGCGGAGATTTGCGGGTTCTTCACGCCCTGTTAGGCGAACACGAGCGCTTGAATATGTGACAGATACACAGAGTTAAAATGTTTTATCCCCTTTGGTCACGGCCGTAATCTTAAGTCTTGTGATTGGACACGGAGATATTGCTGAAGTGCTTTAATTGCTTGAAGGGGTTTAACGCATGTGTCTTTTGGCCACATGCGAGTTTCACTGTGTGTGTCTGTGTGTGTGTGTGTGTGTGTGTGCAGGCGCTACTACTACCTTTGAAAAGTTTAGCACCGCAGCCAGTTCTTTTTTTATCTCTTGCTTTCACACACTAACCCTTCCCGCCCACACACACACGCACGTGCACACACTCACATGCACAGACACACAGTGATAAAAATAAAGAAAAAAACACAACAAAGGAAGATGAAAAGTGATTATTTACAGTGAATTATTCGCTGCCGTGGAGATGAAGGATCATATCACCTCAGCGGCACGTGCAGCTGCTGGTGCTGAGCTGCTGCGATGGAGCAAACCTGAACCGAAGGGCTCGCGTGCAAACACAGGACACAGGATAGGGACGCGAGCCGGAGAGCAACCTCGCCTGATTGACAACAGTGATCCGATGTCCTCACATTCACCTCGCTCCCTCCCTCCCTCGCTCCGCTTCCCCTTCACCCCTCCGAGAGTGATGGAGCACTCCCTTAAATATAAATCAGTGGAATCGCAGCACGTCAGGAGTCTAACTCTCCCCTGTAGTCTCATCAATCACGAGGCCCTGCCCACCACTTTGTCTCCATCCGTCTCGACACAGCCTGTCTCCCTGGCTTCCGCCCGCTGCCTTCTCAGGCCACCTGTAATGGAAGCGTTTCCTCGACTGGGTTTGCGTCATTACTGCGGTCCAAAGAAGTAGTGAAGCGCCACTGGGAATTTTTAAAGCTGTGTCCTGCCTCCCCACATTCTTGCCATTAGACTGTATGTAAGAGGTGGACGTAGTCATCGTGACGCCATCCCCTTCTTTTTGACTAAAAAGACTAAATGAGCATCATACTGTTTTGAAGAAGACTTGAAATTAGATATTGAGACATAAACTCATGTTTACAATGTTTACTGAGGGAATAAATCAAGAGAGACGTATTGTATAGAAGTGATTTTCTCATAGACTTCTATACAATCTGACTTCTTTTTGCAAACGGAGGAGTCGCCCCCTGATGGCCAGTAGAGAGAATGCAAAAACACTTCCCAGAACCAGAGGTTGTGGGAAGTTGGTTGTGCCGCTTTGTAGTCCTGTTGCCAAGATTGTGGAATGATGTTATTACAGACCATCATTACACTAGAACTTTTACTGCCAGCATATAAAAAAGAAAAAAAGAAAACAGACTGACCATCACTCGCTGTAGAATGGACAACGACGAAGATCTGGTAGTCAGAGCTTACAATGAGCGGCTACTGTCTGATTCTCAGTTTCTCTGCTGGTAAAGACAGGGAGACTCGTGAAGTCAAAGGAAGGAGCACATCTACCCTTTAAGAGAGAGTTACTGTGTGCGGGTATGAGCACGAGAGGCTGACAACTGCATCTTTTTCCAATGTGGTGTTGATGGCTACAGTACCGTGCGTCACAGGCAAAGTAGATGCACATTGAAAGCCGCACAAACACAAGGTCCAAGTCAAAACTGATTAGGCATAACGTTTCAAAGGGCGAGCTACCGTCGAGGAAGGGCTGCCGTCAGGTTCAGTATTTCTGCTCCGTCCATAGAGAAGAAAAACAGCTCCATTGTTATTATTTAGATTTTGATCATAAGACATGGTGCGAATGTAGGATGGAAACTGGATGGATCGAGAAACAACACATTCAAGGTTCATGCAGACGTACAATCGCTCAGTGGGACCGCCAAGTGTTTGTTGGAGCTCTGGTGACGGGTGGCTGGCTTTAGCTTGCTAGCTTGCTAGCTTGTCCTCCTCAGGAGTGGAGGGGAATGAGGGAGAGGGCCCGCAGTGCCCTCACTAGCTCATTTTATGTCAGTGTAGCGTCAAAAGCATTTTGTAAATAGCATGCTGGCTACGTGAAAATTTGCAAGGCCGATACCTGCTGCACGTCAGTTTAGTGTATACAGAAGTTAGCCCGCTGCAACGGACACAATGGTGAGGATACACGTTAAAATGGCCGCAACTACGACCACCCGGCTTCATACAATTTGTATGTGAACGTCCCTTCAACTCCATTTTCTATATCAGCATGGCTAGCTCTGCTCGAATGTCTCCTGAGCAGCAAGCGGGTGGATGATTACAGCCTTGGAAAGTGGTTTCCCAGTGTGGCCCTGTTCTGAAAGCTTAAATGGTGGAAATGTCCAGCGTCTTTCTCTCACACGGCTTTGTATGATACTCAATTCTGATTGGCCAAAAACGGCCTTCTGTAGTCTGTTATTCTTGAATAGCAGGTAGCTCCTGTGGATAACGGACAGTTGCTATGGACACAGTTCTCATCACAGACTCGAGAAGACTATTTATATTTTAAAACAAATGATTAATTTCTTTAGCAAGTAGCCTTGTAATAAGCTTGAATCTATCCCCCTTCTTTTGTGCACTTCCTTCCCCCTCTTCCTCCTCCCTTGTGACAGGCTGCCAGTGATTCAGGTACCACACACACACACACACACACACACACACACACACACACAGACACACGTATTTATGTTGCTGCCTACAAGGACACAAACCAGCAGGAGAGAGGTGATCGCTCCAGGCAGTAGTTTGTTAGCTACACATTACCTCGCCTGCACCCTAGGAGCCGTCTTACAGTGACAATATTTACATCCGCCCCGTGATAGAACTTGGAAAACTTTCAGGGAATATCAAATCAATCAAAAGTTCTACGGGAGTATCTGAGAAGACATCGTGGGTTTCACTGCATCGGACCAATGAATAATCTTGTCAATCACAGGTATGGCATAACACCAAATGTATTCTTTAATTTATGCTACACAGTGGGCACGAGATACATTGGTCGCAGGGCTAACGTGTAATGTAAGACTGCTGGGAACAATAATAAATCACAAGGAAACACATAGGGTGATACATCTACAGTAGCTATAGCATCACCACCTGCACTTTTTTGCAAACACAGCAGTAAAAAAACAATATATATAGTGTGCCCATACTCACTGATGACAAAATTCTCTTGTATGTTTTTTGTTTTTTGTTGCATAATTGAGTTATTCTACACGGCCAAAAAAAGTCTTTTAGCGTAGAGACAGATTGTATTTGAATCATTAAATTGGAATTGAAGTGTCTCTCCAGCCTGTTGGAACTGCTGATGTGCTCAGATTTCAAGTGCGCAAACACACACACGCACCTGCACACACACACACACACACACACACACACACACACACACACAAAACCCCTCAGTGACTGTCTCGTTTTCTTCCGAGGACACACAATGATGCAATTTGTTTCTGGTGCAGGACACGGTGTCACAATAATCCCGGACCTCAGGGAACCTCAAGGGAATGCCGTGGATTGTGGGTAAGCCGAGGTGAACGTTGTAGGCAGGAGGAATACATGTAAAGCTCTGTATTAATATTGCTGTAATGAGAGATTAAGAGTCGGCAGTAATTCCGGTGCCTATCACGCATTGAACAATTGATGAGGTATCTAATTATTGTGGCTCATTAGCTCGCCCCGGCAGTGCGAAGTGTTTCTCCAGCTGAGCCGACGCACGTAAACGGCACAAAAATAATATGGTGATGGACCCGGTAGTTAAAGATGATCACTTAAGTAGTCTTTTTTTTTTTCTTTCTTTTAATTAAAAAAATCAACACCCTTGATTTAAAATGTCCACTTGAGTCAAACTAAACGAAGGAAAAAAAAGGGAATTACAAACATTTGGAAAGAGTGTTCCATCAAGTTGTTTAACGTCCCCATACAGATGGATCAATTTAACGCTGACAGTGGACGATCTGATAAAAATACATTTAAAAAATGCCGCGGTAAATTATTTCAATCGTTTTCTACCTTTTCTACATTTACATACATCGGAGGGACAGAATGTGACAGATGTATTGCTTTGAGACAGTGAAGGTGGCTACTAATGAGTCGCGGTGTCGACGACGAACAAAGAGCTCTGCGTTTTGAGAACCGTTTCATTTTTTTTAAAGGGAGCCTTTCTTCCAGTGTTTGGTATTTTACTCCAGATAATGAACTTCAAAGATCTGAGCTTCAGTTTTTCAGGATTTCCTCTGTTCTGTGATCTCTGATCTCCGTGGCGATCTTTTTGTCAGGACTTGATGAGCTACACTCATTTAACATTTCTTAAACCTCAGTCTCATTACTGAAAGCAAGGAATACATAAAAGAAGGAGAGGCCCGAACCCTGAAAGCACACGCTATTGGTTTAAATGGCAGAATATTGAGGCACCGATTCCGACCATTTCAATTTTGGAGCATCGAATGAGGGCCAAAGCAGTTTCTTTCTTCAGCCGCAGTACCTGTTCGGTCAGAGCTAAAAGAAATAAAAAGCTGAGGACTGTTCCCCAGAGTATGGCATTTCATTGAAGAATGATATTGTCTATTAATAACACTACTTGTGGCTTTCAACCGGCGCCGGTGGGAGGTCTGGTCAGCTGCCACTCCTAAATGTAAATTCTGTTTCTAACTTGACGGCGGGTGTGTGTGCTCTCTGCAGAACGCCGTCTGTACTGTACTGTACAAAGATTGTTCCTGAGGTAAGAGAAGCCTGGAGCACCGCTGTGTTTTTGTGGTCCCAAGAAGTCCAACAGAGCAATACGTCTTCCAGCGTGACTCCAATTACATATAATCTAGTTCAACTTTCATTCATCTTGAAAATTAAAAAAGATAAGGCGTTAAGGGATATCTGGAATGTACAGAATGTTCCCTAAACAGAGAAAATAAAAAATTTTAATCTGATGACGGTGGTGCGCCATAGAAGCATCAAATGAGCTGCGTTGTTTATCTCTTTTAGTTGGTTTGGGGCACCGAAGGGTCATTCAGTCACTGAACTCACACTCGTTCCATTTTAGTTTTCTACCTCGACTGACCACTCGCCAGACCAAACGCCGCTGAAACCAAAGTCGAGAGTAGGGGACCCGAGATGGGGAGCCAAGCTAACCCAGCTAGGACCTGAAGCTATCCCACCATGCAATCTGCTCCTGGCTAATGTGCGGTCACAGGAAGAAGTAAAAAGTCAGGCTAACCAAGGAACGGGAGATCGGTGACTGTGGAGCCCGCATCCTTACACAGACCGAGCTGCATCGTGGCGTCCCGGATTGAGCTGCATTTGACGGATGGACGTACCACGGGACAGAGAGCAGACTCCAATGGGACGAGGAGGAGGGGCGGGGTGGGGGGACTCTGCGTTTCCATCGTGAATGCTTGCTGCTCAAACATAGTCAAATGTGAAGGACGACGTTTCCCTGATGTTGATGTGTCGGCCCATATCGCCCAGACAATAGTTTTTGTTGCTGCTGTTGCCGTTCAGTCTTCTTGTGCAGCGAATGGGCTACAGCTGCATTTTGTTATGCGACCCTCCCTGAGTTGCATAATGACAATAAATCGTCCTTGAATCATTCTTATCACTAGCATACCAACCATCAAACTTTTAAAATATATTTAATAATAATCAGGAGGGCGAAGGTCAGCCAGCTCTCTCAATAGCGTTTCCTGTTATTGTCAGGAGTTAGCGCTTATCGCCAAATTAGATATGCCGCAATTAATCTGGATTAATCTCATGTCTGTACTTGCAATATTGGATTGTGGTCACGGTGACGCCGTAGTGACTCCTTCCCTCTTTATACATTCAATGCCTGCAACCACCAGAAGTGCTCTAAGTGATGTCATCAATTAGAATGGAATGAATACGTTTGTCAATGAGATCTTCAATTAGGCCTTTCATCATGTGGGTCGACACAGACGCACACACAGACACACACATGTGCACGCACACAGCAGACATTCTGCTCACGCACACGCTGGTTTCCTGCAGTCATCCATCATGCATTTCTAAGTGCTCCCAACTAGCACTGTGTCAAAAGGCCCTTATTACACAGTACCTGTTGTTGGGGTAGCTCTAAATCTCTCAATGCGTCACACTTACACCGCGAGGAGGCTCGTGTGCGCTCCCGTGTGCATGTTCGGCGTAACCAATTAACCACCGTATTGATTTTAGCTCACCCCCTACCCAGACGTATCAGTCGGCATCGGACACTTGTAAGCGTTTCGGCGGACAGGATTGCACCGCAGAGTGGCTGGTGCTGAGCTCTAACAGCGTTAGAATTTAGTGCTGACACGGCATCCCCGTCCTCGGATCAATGCACACGTCAGTGTGCGGCGCCGGAGCCGAGTCCCTTTGGCAAACGCATGTCCTAATTAGTAAACGTACACCACTTTATGGCGGCGCCCGTGGCACTCGGGCCTCTTTGATTATCGGACCGCCGAAACAATCTGCGATGCAAATCTGCACCTCCGTCATCAATTAACCAATCGGCATATCGACTCGTCCCACCGAGACCGAAGCATCGCCCTCCATCAATCGGTTTTCCCAGACGCAGTTGGAACGGAGCTGACAGAGACGAAAGGAAAAGCGGTGCCAGCGAGACTAACGCGGGGAACCACAGTGAAAAGGAAAGATGAGGAATTATTAATACTGATCAAGATCATCTGGAATGTGTGATTTCATTCATCCTGCACTCAGGTGCTGTTTTCTCAATGCGCTGATTGGAGCACTGAGGCCTAACTTCAACAATCAGACCACAGTCACTTCATTTCACTCCAGGCCCCTCCCCCCTCCCCCACCTAAACACGCTTACCTCGTACATCTAATGGTGTGTAGCGTATTATGTACACATTGCTACGCGTGCATCTTAAAACACTCCGCTCGCACCTTATGCCAGACGTGAGCGAACATATTTGATCACAGATGGCGTTGCTTCCCCCATCCCCCGATGAGCCCGCACAAGCCAACCACTCCCATCACACTCGGCTGCGTCGAGGAGACGCGCCGCAGTGACGGTGACTTTGCAAAGAGAAAGACTCCGGAACTGCATGCGACGTCTCAATTCACACGACGGGCGTATTTATGCAATACTGTGAAATGAGTTTGTCGTCAGTGTTTGTGTACAGTGTCCGTTATTAGAGCCGAACAATATTGAATTCACATTGACATTGAAATATGGAGGAGTCCGACAGCAGCAACGCAAATGCTTCGACTTGGACATTTTACATTTGTTTTCTTTTATATAACGGTGAAATCTGGTTAGATTGAGAAGTCTCCAGCAAATATAAAAGAACAAACACCAGATTTGTCCGCTTTGGGGAAATAAAAGAATGCAAAGTCAAGCTTGAACATACAGATGTATATTCGTGGTGTAACGGGCCGTAGTTAACTGTGAAGCGCCCGATATTCAGTACACGTATGCGATCGGAAGATCTGCATTAATAATTCATAGTGGCTGATCTCTCATCATTTTACACTGTGAACAACAAATCTGTGTTGAAATCGGCAGAAGAGCTAGTAACGTTAGCATCACCGGAGCTAACAGCTAACGCAATGAGGTTCCATTGAGTTACAATAGGACGCGTTCATGCTCTGAGTTGTATTACGTGATGGTAAATCATAACGTTATCAAGATCTGCTCAAATGGGATTTTGTAAAACGTAAATCAATACATTTGTTTGAAAGATGATTTATCAGCAATATGAAAAAGATATTAGAGAGGGAATAATGACCTATTAAACTTCTTAAAGCTAGCTTTAGACATACATCATTAAAAACTTCTAATACCAAGGTTTTATTTATCAATACAATTGCCCTCTTTGAATTCCTTATAATTGGTGTTTTTATATAAGCAACCTCTAAAGATCACTTGAACAATCACTTGGTAGGCAGGTAGGTATATATATATAAATATATACAAAAACATTGACATGAACATATGGTGAAGAGATATACGGAGGAAGCTACTTCACGAGACAAATGTTAAATGACTGCTCGTCTGTCCCCTTCAGTGAACTGCTTGTTTAGATGACTTGTGCAGACAGAGTCAAGCTGCGTGGAGCTGATGCGAGCTGAGTCGCCTCCTTGATATTCTGACTTCTGTACAGCTGTGTGTCCTGTCTTTCTGGGTCATTTCTGTTTCATCCCGGCGGACTCGGCAGAGACGAGGCCCTGCACGGCAGACAGTGGCGAAGCCCATGACTTCTTCTGCTTCATCAGGCAGGCAGGCACACACACACACACACACACACACACACGTGCACGCACACACACTTTGAGACCAGCTGACACACAGGGATGTTATTCATAAGTTTCTGGGACAGAGTGAACCTCGGTGGAGCCATGAACTCGGTGCTGCGCGGCTCCTCTCTCCTCTCTCGGAGTCACCGGCTCTCCCCGGGTCCTCTTCTCTCACCCCCTCTACTCACAATAGACTCACATTTCAAAGAGAAATGACTCGGCTACCGCGTGCCCTTTTTGAGATACCGAATAAAACGGATTACACTCCACTCAGAGGCACGCTTTTCAGCATTTCTGAGTGCTTAGGGATTCGTTTAACTCAGCTTCAATATACAGTATACATATGTATATATACATATACATATATATATATATATATAGAGAGAGAGGCCTGCTCTGTAATGCTCCTCTTGCTGGTGGCATTGTGCCTCCTCCTCCTCCTCCTCCTCCTCCTCCTCCTGGGCATTCTTGGCCTGGCAGAAGGTGACAGATGTACTCTACCTACCGCGCTCCCCTCTGACCTCTCCTCCTTCTCCCCTCCTGCTGCGCTCCTCCCTCCTCGTACCCGAGTTCTTACACCCCCCATCACACACACACCTTTGCCCTTACATTTCATGCAAACCAAACCCGTCGCACCTCCTGCCACTCTCTTCCCCGTCTAACTCTCTGACAAGCCATCTCTCTCTCTCTCTCTTTTT
This sequence comes from Cottus gobio, assembly GCA_023566465.1. Taxonomy (NCBI): domain Eukaryota; kingdom Metazoa; phylum Chordata; class Actinopteri; order Perciformes; family Cottidae; genus Cottus; species Cottus gobio. The sequence goes on from CM042219.1 coordinate 5,227,349, forward strand.
TTCTCGCTCCTCCCTCTTTCCAATTTTTTTCTTTTCTTATCGTCGTCCTCCAACGCATTACATGAGACATATTGACTCCGAGCTTTGGTGCAATACTCTCCTTACCACATACACACACCCCCACACATGCAGGCAAACGGCTAGGTTGACAGATGCACTGCTTGTACTCGCCACCTATCCTTCTGTCTTCTTGTTCTTCTGCGCCCATTGAAAGCCCTGATCACGTACGCTGAGCTCTCACATCACAGACACACGGATGCCAACATCCAAAACACTCTCACTCTGCAGGGGGGCAAGACGACATATGTACCCTTCCTCCGCTCACCTCCACCCCTCAACACACACGCACACACACACCATGTTAAGGGGCTCAGCAGGCACACTGGCATCTGTACGCCCAACCGACTCATGGATATTTCATGTGGTGGAGCGGCGCCGGACCACCCCACACAGTTGCAGGTGGGCGGACCCGAGCTGCACAGTTGGGAGTCGCACCCGTGCTGTGCCACATTGCGGCTGTAGCCCCGGGGTGGACCGTTGGTTATGAAAGAGGAAGAGGAGCCGAGCTCAGAGAATGGAGCCGCGGCGGAGACACAGGAACAAAAGATGATGGTGAGCACTCCACCTACCAAGGCACATAAAGAGAAAAATGTTGTACATTCCCACACTGCGATACTACAACACATGGCTGGAGATCAAGAGAGAGAGAGAGAGAGAGAGAGAGAGAGAGAGAGAGAAAAGCAAAGTGATCAAACTCAACTCATTTATGATGTTTCGTAGAGAGAACAGATCATTTATTCATTTCCAATATATGACATGTGCATACAAACATGAAGCGCCCGCTGAGAGGCACTCATGAAGATGAAAGAGGCGGAGAAAAATGGGTGTGGGAAAGACGGGGAGACGGGATTTGCACAGGCGGGTCAAATATATTTTGGAGAGGAAATAAAAAACGAGGACTTAGAAATGTTAAAACACATTCACCTCACGCTGCCTCACCCTCCCCTCGTCCTCTTTTCACCCTCATTTACCCCATTTACCCTCGGACAAGGCCCCAGGACAGAGATTGACTCGTCTTCTCTCCGCCTTAAACGGGGGCAGACGCGGCCAGTCCAATCCAGATATCCAGATAGAAGGTTGGTGCAGTGTTTTTTATTAAATATAGCCACACTGCCGAATAGCTATCTGACTGCACTTAAAATAGACCCTCCACTTGCTGCTGCTGCAGTGCTCTCACTGGAGATGGGATATTACGAGAGCGGGTAGACCACAGAGCACTCGTGCTCCATCCCGGGCTCAGATATACGGTTACTGTCTGAAGACAATTTGGAGCAGTATTGAAAATATCACGGTGATTAGATGATGCATATGAGGCCAGGGAGAGAGTCGAACCGCCGCCCCGGGAGAAAAGTGTATTACTGCTTATTGCTGGCCGTCCTTCATAAAGATTTGTACGTCAGTATTCCTTCAAACCCTGGTGTCATTGCTTAATTCGGGACTAAAAGGTTACGCGCCGCTGCGAGTCGGATCATTACCGGTCAAAGGTCAACGTTCTCATTCGGTATTGATCCGATGCTGAGGCCTGAAGAGGCTGTGTGTATACAATTGAGATGAAGGTGGTTATTTTGCGTTTTTTATGTGTTTTTCTACAACAAATCTTGCGGTAGAATGCAAGTACACACGACACAACACAATAACACTCATATCATTAGACACTTACCCTATTATTTGGATGTTTGAACTTTGGAAGTCGGGTTGTATGAGGTACAAAGCAAAGTACTGCTATATATTTTAGACTCGTAAAAGAACGTCCAACCTAAACAAACATCGGTTTGCGTGAGCGTTCAAGGTCGAATACGCGTGCACTCACACATGCGGCCGACAGTGTCACGATCCTCCTGACGGAGGTAAGAACAGATCTCCGGCAGACGCGTCTTTTGGGACCACGGCTGTAACGTTCAATCGATTGAGTAAAAATCACAATGACCTCTGCTTTGATCCGTAGCGGAAACAAGAGTCCAAACTGAAGCAGTTTGTTCGTCACGTGCGCCCCCTACAGGCCGGTTAAGAGTAGCGAGTATTCCGCAATAAAACAACGGCATAAAACAGTCCATAAAACACGTTTGCAAAAAGGATTGAATCGCAGCAACCACGAGGCGTGTCCTTGACAGTCATAAAGCAGCACAAGAAATGTGAAGGATGATGGATCCAGTATGCTACACTGACCGTGGACAGAGTGATGGACACACACAGCTTTAACTCTGCTATTCAAATCATTTACTCGTTTTGGGTTGAACAAGCTACAGAAAAGAAGCAAAAGTGCTATTCTGTTCCATATTTTATATTGAATGCAGTGCATGATGGGCCATCCTGGAGTACGTGATACATCTATACATAAAACAAAAAATAACACTTGGGATACAATTTTGTGGTATTCCCAGCAAACTGGATCTAATACATTTTCTCATTATCTCAGATCTTGACAAACAATGTCGAGTTTGCGAGTTCATTGGTATCCATGTACTGAGGCGGCCCACACAGCACTGAACATATGACGACTACTTTGGCTCGCGGGAAAAGATAAACCAAGGGCATGAGAGCCGAACAGCACTCACAATTATGTCAAAGAAGCACTTCTGCTGCCAGAAATAAGTTAATATCCACACTGAAAGTGGATACACGCTGAAGACTATCTTCTCTATATATTCCATGCATAACTGTGCCGTGCACATAAATCTGCCCTGTATGGACAGCATTGACAAGAACGCTACTACACTGTGTGTGTGTGTGTGTGTGTGTGTGTGTGTGTGTGTGTGTGTGTGTGTGTGTGTGTGTGGGCCGGGGAAATGAGTGTCTCATTTCCAAGCTGGCTGACAATGACACTCAGAGTTCACATGCTGAAAGCAGTGATGTAGCTCTTCATTACACACACAGCGTACAGTGCGGTGCGTGAGGCCCGGCGAGTCCATTTAGAGAGGCACTTTGATACAGCCGGCCATATAGTCAAGTGCACAGTACGGGTGGACATATATCAGCAGAGAGACGGAGCTGCTCTCCTCCATCCTAAAGAAAAGCTGACAATAGCAAGGCTGATAGAAGTCGCAGCTTCACTCGAGGGATGGATGACAATAACATCGCTGTGTGTGTGTGTGTGTGTGTGTGTGTGGGGAGATGTGCGTGTGTGTGAGGGGCCAACACAGTGTAATTTGTCAGAGCTGTGGTTTACTGGCATATAGTGGCATCACAATAAACACACGGACGTTCATGATGTTTAACAAATTTGTCTCAAACTAAAGTTGCACCGTTAAATAATAATGTCTATAAATATTGATTGGAAACCAGCTGGTTGCATGCGATGGCATCCATCCTCATTTCTACACATTTTCAGATTTTCTGAGCTATTGGTGGCTTTATGGCTCAGCTTTGTAAAAAATATAAATAATGATTATATAAATAAACTCTCAAATACACATTTTATGAAAAAGTTGGCTTTCCATCTGTTGTTAATGGAGTGGCTCCAAAATGCATCTCCACAATTGGCAACTCAAATGGTCACCGCTCTCTGTTTGAGAGGCACTAGGTTTTTGCAAATATTGGTTGAACCGTTCAATGTCAAAAGGAAAGAAACATATGGAAGTTGTTGCTATCGCGGCACAATTTGTGAAAACCATCCTTCCGATACGTCCCGCGACCGTGGCAGACATGATGCTCAAAATTGTTTTGCCGTTTCAATTAACAATTTCGCGGAGGGTAATATTATGTGCAGCTGTTACCCTCAGAAAGGGGGGGATACAAATAAAAAACCCCATCAAATGGAGGGAGCAATGTCCCGTTGAGTTTCTGCAACTGTTGCGTGCCAACGTCTACACACACAAACACGCACAAGGACGTGGAAATATCACTAATACACACACACACACACACACACACACACACACACTCAAACACTGCAGATCAGTCTTGATGGTTGGGTCATGACTTCGGCCATGCACTCCTAAGGTTCCTCAGCCATGCCGGTGTTCAGTTACTCTTTTCACACCAAGTCAGGGTTTTTTTGTGTCGTTTTTTATTTGTATTTTTTAAACCTGCGTGACCTGATATAAATTGTCACACACAGAAACAATGCACACTATGTTTGATTTGTTTTATCATCCTACAATGAATGGCAAAACTGAAGGGTTCACTCGGGGGCAATGGAGAGCGCTATCGTGCCCAAAAAGGGCCTCGTGTATGAATGACATCAGCATTCTGCTGCCTGGAGCGCAGTCGCCGCCGTCTAATCTCCCGCTCACATATCCATTGTTTCCCCGACCGTCCCAAGCTGCTCAGCAATCACCTGCTGTACTTTAACTTTGTCCTCCACGTCTCTGTATTCGTTACTTTGTTTATCGTGGAGCGCCTGGGGACGGATGAACGGAGTGAATCAGCTTATCGGATGCTATTTTGGGTCGATGACGTTTGCACTCACGGAGGCTGTGAGCGGTCAAGCTGCTCTGACGGATGCCCCCGAAAAAACAAAAACACAGAAACACGTTATTGAGGGACAAATGTTTTGGAGTCTGACTTGTGATTGACACGACGCAAGGTCACGTACATTTTTCAGAAAGAAATACGCATTTGATGTGCAAATGCCTCGACTCTCACTCCCTCCTTTCCTCTCCTACTTGCTGACCTCTTGTCTCCTCTCCTCCTCCCAAATCCCCATTCATCCCTCGTCTCCTCCCTCCCCATCTTTCAACCCCCTCCCTCTCTAAATCCCTCGTTCCCTCTCCATCACCTCAACCTGTCACTGCCCCCTCCCCCCCCCACCCCCTCATTGCAGCGCTGTGAATTAGCATTTAAACACTGTGCCTATTCACTGGGTTACGATAACACTGTCGCTCCGCTGATCTAGTCTGAGCACAACAGCAAACAACCTTCTCGAGAAAAAAGAAAAAAACAAAACAACCCAAAGACTCGCCGTGCACGGAGCGTGCACACACGTGCACACACATAGGAAGGACAGCACTCCCGGTTTGGCTTTGATTAAATGTTAAACAGCGATGTAAAAGTAAAGGGACGGAGGTGAGTAATGATGACCGACCGGAAGCATTGAGGACGCACGCGCTCTGGAACATGTGCAGTTCTGCTCGTAGTAATTGGTAAACAGCGTCTGAAAGGGATGAGAGTCGGCGAGGTGTCAGTGCAGCACGGCTGACGCGTCACTCAGAGGCAAACAATGGCCCTGAGCGGTTTCAGTGTGTGTGTGTGTGTGTGTGTAAGCATGTCCATGTCCCTGAGCTGTCCCCTTAGGACGGGATGCCAGTCAGCATCTAAGCAAAGGAGAGCAAATGAAATATTGATCTCTGATAAGACGCCAAGCACTGTGTCGACGGGCTCCTCACTGTTTGTGTGTGTGTGTGAGTGTGTGTGTGTGTGTGTGAACGCGTGTGCCTGCGTTTATGATGTCCTTCGACACACAGATTTAGATAACTAATGTTTGTGAGTCGTAAATGTTGTCGACGATAAACAAACGTGACAGGACGGCGAAGGCCTCGTGTCACGGCCATTGTCACACCTCCGGGAGCCGCAGGACGCAGCGCCTCGTTGGACAGTTGCGTTAGCCTGCGAGCGCACACGCATCATTAACGAGAGCATCGCATCATAAATGAGAACATCATAAACAAGAGCAGTAAACCATTTAGTTTGCATTAAAGTTGCAGCAGCATGACCCATATTGGACTTTTGATGTTTTAATACAAATTTGATGCCCCAAAGTATAAATAAATGAATAATGCAGTTGGTGATATTAGATTTTCAGACATGAACACATCACATGTAATTTAACCCTTAAACAATTCTGCTAAGAAGCCATTAAGATATGTAGCCAGGAAGACATTTTAATACATTTTACATTTGTAATACGGTTTACAGACGATGTAATGTTGACACTGTTTCTGAATTCCCCTTTAACAATAATCTTGATGTCCTGCAATATAGGGCCCCAATGATTTCCATGATGCTGAAAACACGGACGGAATTTGATAAAAATTAAAAAATTAAATTTTAAAATTGTACTTTCTGTGAATGCAATTTTCTCGACCATTAAAAGCGAAGGTTTTCTTGACAGCACCTGAGCCAAATGGAAAAAAGTCAAATTTGCTGATGTAACCAGGTAGATCATTTGAGTGTCTAATATTTTTATTTATTTAATGTTCTGGTTGTGATGTAATCAGACTGATAATTTCGTTATTAAATGTCATTCTAGACTAGTGTGTTTCTGAATGTTGAACAGGGTGTCAATCAAAGCAGTTTTACTTAGATGTGCTTCTCATTGGTTATCTCTGGAAATGCAGACTGGAGAAGGGGAAAATAAGTCCCGCCCTCCTACCCGGAGGAAAAATAGACTTTACGGAGTGAGAAAAGATCTGAGTGTGAGCGAGCTCTAACCGTTATATAAATTACTTCAGCCGACCAAATAACAGCAGGTAAAAGACGCATTTTATGCGTTGTGAGACTGGGAGAGTCTAACATACGACAAGAGGGAGGTGATTCAGAGAACTGCACCAGGAGTTTACAACTTTTGGCAGCGTCTTGGCTAGGTTTTTGAGGTTCCTTGGAAACCTCCTGATATTGGAAATGTAACTCTCCTTGACGAGGGAGATGAAGAGCCACCATTGGACCAGATCATCTCCTTAAACCGAGGATATGGACTAAAGATATTCTCTGTTGCTGAGGAGACGGCAACATCTTCTTGATTTCCATCACCTGAGTGCACCAGTGTGGTAGGACTAAGAAAGCAACAGAGTTCTTGACTGACTTATTATTTAGATTTTTTGAACTGACTGACTAGGAAAGAACCAGGAACGAACTTGAACTTAAAGGAACTGGATCTTAATGAAGGACACTGAGACAATTCAAGTATATGTTTACCATTTCAATGGAATTGTTTGATAATATCATTGTTGTACAGGATTTTACTTGAAAGTATGTTTTTTTTAATTTTCATATGGATAAATATCATTTTTGTAATCAAACCATTCAGTGGCTCCATTTCCTTTGTGTTTCGATTCTTACCTTCTAACCTCTCTCAACGAACCTATAGGTTCGTTGTTGGTCCAAGGTCTATAGACCTTGGCCCAATAATAATTTGAATATCCCGCGGACACTACGCGGGCTACACTATGTTTTAGTTTCACACACACACACACACACACACACAGTAATATCAAAGAAGCCCTGAGAGACGGCTCTCGTAATTCACACACTACACAACTTTTGCATTGATTTTTTTCCCCTGCCGTTAGTTTTAGGAGCTTCCCAACAAAAAGCCCCAGATCAGAGGCACGAGTCTCGCCGAAGCATTTCCAAGCAGGCGAAATATCTGACCTGTCAGGAAGATGCAGCCAATTGAGGGGAAACATTCGGGGAGAGGTCCCAACTCCGTCACCCAAAAAGAAAATGAAGAATGTGACACTTACTTAGCTGTGAAGGATGGAATGTTTTGTTTTATAAGTGTATTGAAAAATTTTCTTTGGTAAAAAAAAAAGAAAAAACGAATCTATTGACATTCATTAAATTAATATACTTACTATTCCTTACTATTTATCCACAACCTGATCAGACACTTGACGGAATGTGCAAAATAGTAAAACAATTGAAAAGGGAAAACAAAGTATTTCATAGGGCCCAAAGCCATCAGATATATATATATACAGTCAGGTCCATAAATATTTGGACATTGACACATTTTTCATTATTTTGGCTCTGTACACCACAACAATGGAGTTGTAATGAGAAAATCAAGATGTGCTTTAAGTGCAGACTTTCAGCTTTAATTTGAGGGTATTTACATCCAAATCCGGTGAACGGTGTAGGAATTACAACAAATTAAAATGTGGCTACCCTCTTTTTAAGGGACCAAAAGTAATTGGACAATTGGCTGATCAGCTGTTTCAAGGTCAGGTGTGTGTAATTCCCTCGATATTTCATTTACAAGGAGTAGATAAAAGGTCTTGGGTTCATTTCAGGTGTGGTATTTGTGTTTGGAATCTGTTGCAGTCAACTTTCAATATGAAGTCCAAAGAGCTGTCACTATCAGTGAAGCAAGCCATCATTAGGCTGAAAAATCAAAACAAAACCATCAGAGAGATAGCAGACACATTAGGTGTGGCCAAATCAACTGTTTGGTACATTCTGAAGAAGAAAGAACGCACTGGTGAGCTCAGTAACACCAAAAGACCTGGAAGACCACAGAAGACAACTGTGGTGGATGACAGAAGAATCATTTCCCTGGTGAAGAAAAACCCCTTCACAACAGTTGGCCAGATCAAGAACACTCTCCAGGAGGTAGGTGTATCTGTGTCAAAGTTGAAAATCAAGTGAAGACTTCACCAGAGTAAATACAGAGGGTTCACCACAAGATGTAAACCATTGGTGAGCCTCAAAAACAGGAAGACCAGATTAGAGTTTGCCAAAAAACATCTAAAAGAGCCTGTACAGTTCTGGAAGAACATCCTATGGACAGATGAGACGAAGATAAACTTGTACCAGAATGATGGGAAGAGAAGAGTATGGAGAAGGAAAGGAACTGCTCATGATCCAAAGCATACCACCTCATCAGTGAAACATGGTGGAGGTAGTGTTATGGCGTGGGCATGTATGGCTGCCAATGGAACTGGTTCCCTCGTATTTATTGATGATGTGACTGCTGACAAAAGTAGCAGGATGAATTCGGAAGTGTTTCGGGCAATATTATCTGCTCATATTCAGCCAAATGCTTCAGAACTCATTGGACGGCGCTTCACAGTGCAGATGGACAATGACCCGAAGCATACTGCGAAAGCAACCAAGGAGTTTTTTAAGGCAAAGAAGTGGAATGTTCTGCAATGGCCAAGTCAATCACCTGACCTGAATCCAATTGAGCATGCATTTCACTTGCTGAAGACAAAACTGAAGGGAAAATGCCCCAAGAACCAGCAGGAACTGAAGACGGTTGCAGTAGAGGCCTGGCAGAGCATCACCAGGGACGAAACCCAGCGTCTGGTGATGTCTATGGAATCCAGACTTCAGGCTGTCATTGACTGCAAAGGATTTTCAACAAAGTATTAAAAGTGACAATTAGATTTATGATTATATTAATTTGTCCAATTACTTTTGGTCCCTTAAAAAGAGGGTGGCCACATTTTAATTTGTTGTAATTCCTACACCGTTCACCTGATTTGGATGTAAATACCCTCAAATTAAAGCTGAAAGTCTGAGCTTAAAGCACATCTTGATTTTTTCATTTCAACTCCATTGTTGTGGTGTACAGAGCCAAAATAATGAAAAATGTGTCAATGTCCAAATATTTATGGACCTAACTGTATATATATTTATATATATATATAAATTCACAGCCGTAGTTTAGCATGTTAGCATGCTACAATTTGCTAATTATTGCGATAGATAGATAGATATAAGATGGCTGAACGACATCGCCGTAGAGCCACAATGTCAGCGTCAACGCGTCAATGTCAGAGTTCACCTCATGGAATTGGAAGACCTTGATTCTAAACCTTACCTCAGGATGGAATCAGAAATGCTTTGTCCTTTAAAACATGCTCATCAAAACATATTACCACTCTAGCCAATAGATACAATCTGTATTTCACGTTCAAAGCTATTGCAAAGCCTTGGCCTTAGCAGCTCTAAACCTTTCCAAGTTGGGAATGTTACATTTAAGAAAGACAAGGTGGCAAATGTATTCAACATCTTTTATTCAATGGCTAGTAAGTCAGTGTTGAAACTCCCTCCAAGCTCAGGGTTATACGGGGACACAAAAAGATAATCGACCTTGTACCACTTGCAGATTCATTCAATTTTTATAATGTGACAGAAATTCCACCTGAGCTCAACACAACTGAAGATACAGGGCTGGATAACACATAAATATACCTTTTTTTTGTTATATCTCACCAACTTTTCTTTAAAAAGAAGAAAAAGGTAATTGATGAAAGACAACTTTGTGGGATAGTGCTGCTTGACCTACAGACAGCTTGTGATGTTGTGAATCACAAGCAACTTATCACCAAGGCGAAGGTTTCAGCACACTCGTAGCACAGGGCGGGGTCCCCAAAGGAGGCTGCTCGGCCGCTTGATGGTCCTTATGTATAGTAATGACATGAAAGAGGCATGTCAAAGTAACCTGTTCCCATACGCAGACGACTTAGCTCTGGTGTTTGCTGACAAGAACTTGGCTGTGTTCCAGGAAAGGCTTAGCGAACACCCGACCAACATCAGTGAATGGTTCTCTGATGAACTCTCCATACACCCTGGAAAACAGAATCGATTCAGTTCAGCTCATGAGTTTATGTCTCAATCTCTGGTTTCAAGACTTCTTCAATACAGCATGATGTTCATTTAGTAAATTATGGTAATTTAGAGTCAAACAGACCATAAAGCAGAGTATGCTTTAGGGCGGGCTTACTGTGATTGACAGGTTGCTCCCTCCATCAGAGCCGTATCTGGCGTCACAACAGCATTCCTCCGCATTCCAAATATTTACTTCTGTTCATTGGTTGCAAAATAAACAATATGTCGCCGGCCATATTCCAAAATGGCGCTGATGAAATCGGCGAACTCGTGGGTTCAAAAACAGCAGTCCACAAACCAACGGGTGGCGTCGCAAAGACTACGTCCGCTTCTATACAGTCTTTCAGATCGGGTGATTGGAATTAGCTTCATTGAGCATTAAACATACACATTTAAGGTAAAACTAACAAAGTGGCTTTTAAGTAGCATACTCCTGTAAAGATAGTTGTTAAGGCAGAGTTTAATGCACCAGTTTAATGGACCAAACCAATGCCTGTTAATTGCCAGTGTGCCTATGGCCTGTATATTCATGTTTTATTTTGCATTCCTTATTTTACTTTTACTCCACTATTTCGACCACAATGGAAAAAAATCCTCTGACCTTTCTTTGTGTTATTCTGTGTTGATGTACATCTTGATGAACCATTTAAGTATGTAAGTTCATTAAATGAATCATAATCATTAAAAAACAAAAGCAAGTTCTGCCAATTCCCCAATAAATACAACTCTAATTGACCCTTATACACTATTGAATAGTTATCAATATGAATACGTAATTTTAAATAATTAGGTGTGGTCTTTGTATTAAAAGGGTAAAATAAGGTAAAACAGGAATAAATCCACACTGCTGCATTGGCTCCAGCAGAGATGAAAGGAAGTTTAGGGAAAAGAGTGTTCACGACACACACACACACACACACACACACACACACACACACACACACACACAGACTCTTGGACTGCACATATGCACACATGCAGTTGTTTATTGGTATGCACAACTTCAAGGAATAAAGTAGCAGTGTAAAAATAGTTTGCAGAAGCAGCATAGAGTGTTATGGAGCTATCTGCACTCAGTCTCCTCATCATCACTTCCAGAGGTTAAAGATAGTGTGTGTCTGTGTGTGTCCCTGTGTGTGTGTGCGCGTATGGGTGTGTTTGTGTGTGCGAGTGCGATGCAGCTCTGCTCTGTATTCATGTCTCGTGCTGATTGTGCTCTGAATGAATCTTGCTCCAGCCTGCTGGGTAGAGGGTGAGAGAGAGAGAGAGAGAGAGAGAGAGAGAGAGAGAGAGAGAGAGAGAGAGAGAGAAGGAGAGTGGAGGGGGGACAGGAGGGGAGGTAAAGGGATGGATGAAAGCAGAGAGAGAAGGGAGGATTAGAGGGGGTGTAGGAGGATTGGAAAAGTGCGTGTGCTGGGGATTTTTTCTCCCTCCGCGATCAGGTGCAATGCGGAGAAGGTGTTCAGATCTGCTGAATTTGCTTACCCATAAGCTTTAGCGCGTCACTGTGAATAGGTCACGGCTAGGAGCAGGAAGTGAAGTTATTGAGAACAAAGCATGGACGAAGACTCGCATTAGTTCTCTTCAACATTTTCCATCAGATAAGAAGCCTACAGGGTGTTCGGAGCAATTGCAATTAACAGCTTATGAAGCTGGTAATTCTTAGGACACTATTTAACATCTCTTACACATATTAAATCACAGGCCGTTACTGTAAATGCTCCCCTGCAAGCATTTATCAGCTTAAACCCTTCCCAAATTCATAACTGCATAGGTAAAGAGTGAGGTAATATGGCTTAGGTATAAGCTGTATGGTTACCTATAGTCATGTATACAACTGTCCTACATACACAAGTCTGCCTACAAAAACCTTGTTGTATTTCAGACCCGTTTGTGAAATCTGTCTTTCTGAATTTTTCTTCCATTTATGGATACATTGTATGAAGGAAAGGATCAGCACTAATAATATAATATAACTTTATATTATAGTAATATAACTTTATTCAGCAGAGTCACTCGACTCTTCTGCTCAAACCACCCTCTGTGTGTTCAGGATGTTCATAATAAGTGACTACCATAAGAATCCATATCGTGCTGTTTTTGCTACTATTGTGAAACTGCAGGTTTGTTATTTAATATTTGGGATTTTAGCCATTTCACTAGACTGCTATGACAACAAAGAAGCCTAAAAAACAGATTTCCTGTATGCCACATCTAGTTTGGAGAGAGCTCCGATTTGTATAACCAACTTTTGAATGATGCTACAACCAGTCATGTTGCAGTTTACATTAATGTCTGTCCATTATCTCATCGCTTCATCATTTTATGCTTTAGACGTTTGTATGGAATAGTCATGATTAGTTTAATTCATGCATAGAACGTGACCTTCGACCACCAAATTCTAAGCAGTTCACTCTCGAGTACAGGTAGACGTGTGTGCCAAATTTGAAAAATAAAGACGTGAGGTCACAGTGACCTTGACCTTTGACCTTCAAAATCTATTCAGGCCATCCTGGAGTCCGCACGTTGGTGCCGTATTGTAGGGACCCCCACACGTTTAATGGACTTGACCGACGGAGGGACAACCCCGGAATAAAATAAAATGCCTGCAGCCACGGCTCTCGCCCGGCGCCGAGGAGTAATAAGTGGTTCCAACGGCTCCAGCACTTTACTTCTAAATATACGCACACACAAACTCACACTAATCTAACTCACGAGCTGGGACATGCGAGCTGGACTCTGAAGAGAAGGAAAAAAATGTCTCAAACGGAGAAACAAAGACGTCTCAAGAGGCTTTCGGAATGAAGAAATCCCGGGACCGGCCGTGTCCCACTGGGCGAAAGACAGCCGCCACGTGCCACGCGTTGTTCGGAATCAACTCTCCTGGAACAAGATTCACAGATGCCATACATCCCCGTCAGCTAAACAGAGTCCAGTCCGTTTCTGGAGCGGCTGTATCTCATTGGTCCATTCATCAAAGCTTGCTTCCTGTCCTCCGTCTCCCACCGGAACCAATTTGTTCACAACCCCCATGAATTCTGCCCCTCCACCCTCCAGTGTGGAGGCCGCTTGCTACATAATTAGTCTGTACCGGGCATTACCGTCACTGTGACAAAAACATGACCTTATCCGGGATGGTTCTGTAGCTCCGGTAAGCGCTGAAGGAGGCGCGCAGGGGAGACGGAAGGCGCACGGACGGGAGGTGATAAGGTACGAGCAAAAAGTGAGCGAAAGATTAAAATTGTGTTATAATTAGGTTGCGCTGTTAAGGGACCAAAGAGAACGAGCGAGATGGAGGAGGGGTGACAAGATCAGGACAGGGCAGAATTAGAAAAAGGACCAAAGAAACAGCATGAAAAGGTGTGTTGTCATGTGGAACGGGATGTTAAAAGGTAAGGCCCATATATTATTTGTGTCTTATCTTTCCCATTCGTTAGCACGAGAGAAAATATTCATGAAACAACATGAGTCGCAAGGAGGAGAAATATCGACTCTGATCTCCTGAAACGTCGGCGCAGAGAATGTGAGAAATATATCTCCTCCCGCCACGGAGGGATTTATGTGAAGGAGCTAAGACCGGAAAGAAGGTGAAAGATGGAACAGTGGGACAGAAATACTTTGGTGGATTGTGAGGCCCTTTAAGTTGTTTGGGAGGGGAGGGATGGATTTACTGTTTCACCCTGCCTTTAAATCTGACAACCGGGGGTTTAATTCCCTACTCAAGATGTCTACTTCAAGGAAAAAACCTAATTACTAGTACTTACACTTTTTTGGGATGCAAAGCACAGTTTCAGAAAGTTTCTCCACTTCGTCACTCGTTCTAATTCATGGATTCAACTACATGTGGATGTTTACTGAGATGAACTAGTCTCCTCTCTGTCTTGGGGCTATTCAACCAGGACTAAAGTTGTCCCCAGTTAAATCTATTTTTTTTAAATTTCTTACTCAAAATATCTACATCCTCATCATCCTCTTTTCAACAAAGTCCACTGAGTGGGTAGGTGGGTTTGGCTGGGTTAAAGTGTGGGCCACAGAGGACCTCTGTTCACATTTGTCACCCCCATCGATTTTATTTTAAGCAGAACCGCAATCATTCTTTAGAGTCCATTTGAACCCAAAATACAAGCTTTCCCTCTGAACAGCAGCAATTGTTGTAATCAAAAGAAATGTGTTTTATTCTTCAAACCGTGATTTGCTATGGATTTGGAGGGCAGTGACAAACAAACTCGTCCGGCTGACAGCGGCGACAGATCAGAAAATGCATTATGCGCTGTCTTCCTGGAGGGCAGGAGGTCCTCCTGGTTGTTTCATTTTGAGGAACTTGTTCTGCTTGCAGATTGAAAGTTGGAGTATTCTGGCATACATTTATTTTATTTAAAAAAAAAACTTGAATTTAAAAGGAGAAAAAGTCTGCGCGGCACCTTTCACCTTCGGTGAAGCTGCTTCTGTTGCCAATCCCTCATCATTCCGTAACCGTTTGATATCTCGGGAAACTGGAGAAACAACATGTCCAAACCGTTTGTGCAGAGACTCGTTGAAGTAGAGAAAGCAGACATATATGGTCATATATAAGAGAGAGAGAGAGAGAGAGAGAGAGAGAGAGAGAGAAACAAGGAACAACAGAGAGAATTGACAAGCGGCTACATCATGTACAAAAATAGCCGGGTAAAGAGAGATACATGCTCACAGAGAAATGACAGTACGTGCTATGTGAAGTGTTTGAGTGTGGCGTTGGAAAATAAGCAGTGTGCTGTATTGGCGCGGCGTGCAGCTCTGAGGTCAGATCCTGCCCTCTGGGACTGGCAGCTCCGCTCGTGTCCACAATGATGGTAATGATAGGATGGCGTCGAGCAACACCTACCCTCTTATTAAAACCTGCGCGGGTGACACACGTCCACTTGCACGCGCGTCTAAGTCTGTGTGTGTGTGTGTGTGTGTGTGTGTGTGTGTGTGTGTGTGTGTTCTGTCAGTGTGGGCGAAACGCATCCTGTGAAACATCCGTGCAATAAAACTCTAATAAGGAACGAGAGTGGAAAAGGTTAATAACCACCCTTATTAATTTGGGATTAAATCCGCCGTAATGAAATCACAGAGCTGCGCTCAATAAACTGTTAAATGTTGCACTTCTGGAGACGCACGCCATCGCCTTCTGATCCCTACATGCAGCGGTTCTCTCGCCCGCAAAGGGGCTTTTATTTTGTTAATGCGTTCGTTCGCTCATTCCTGGAAGGGAAATGAATTGGAGGAGCGGGTGCCACGTGACCTGAAAGCTGTCGAGCGATTGGCCGGCGGAAGTTAAGCTCAATTCCTGTTTGGTGATCTTGAGTGAGTTTACGGCCATTGCGACTCATGACGTGAGGAACATCAAAAGAAAGAAGGAAAAAAGAGAAATAGAGCCCACTTTGTGGAAAGGTTTTTCAGTGAGACGCTCGCTCGGGGACACATTGTGTGTCTCTGCTTGTTTGCGTCAGTCTCTTGGGTGAGTGTACATCCGATTGCCAAAACTCTGTTATTGTGAGTCACACTTTGTTTGCAAATGCCAACGAGACGAGTTTAAATTAGTGCGGCCCGACGCGTATTTGCACAACACAGCTCATTTTATCAAACGGCAACAGACTGAAACCGACCCAGAGGTTGGCGCTTTTTTTGTTTTTCTCGATTTGAGGACACAAGCCTTATGATGAGCTCCCGTGACTACGTTTGTTTTCATGTGAAGTTAAAGAACCCGTCTTGACTCCCAGAAATATGTTCTGGATGCTTTGAAATAAGTCATATTTCTGCGTGTATCATCAATCCCTATTAGTAGCGCACGGCTCACAGAGTTGCAGACTGATGAGGGAGAGGAGGGAGGACATTAGATGGATGGAGGCTCGGCCGGTGACATTAGATGATCCTTAATGAGGCGGCACCAGATTAAGGTGCGGCCATTAGTTCGAACCTAAGACTGATACAAATGTATCAGATGTGTGTTAGCAGAGCTGGTTCTGGCAGCAAGCTGTAAGAAAAGTTTTTAAGCTAACTCAAAAGCACAACTTTCCCAGCCAACTTAAAACTGTGAAAATTGAACTGGAATAATTTGCTCAGTCTTCTCATGAGCTCTCTAACTCTAAAACAAAGCATGCTGGGAAGTGTGTAAATATGCTCATCGTGTCTCTAATGAAACCCAATTTGATGAGTTCCCTCTGCACCGATTTCCTCCGACTCATCGTCCCCTCCCGTTGTGTCCGTTTGGTCTGTGTCCCCGTACCAAAATGGCAGCCAAGATAATCCATATATTATCAGCTAATGTTCTGTTAGATGTTTTTTTTAATGTTCTTTTGAACATTACACATTCACCATCTTGGTCTGAGCTCATACAGTACAACTCAGATGAAACATCATGCGTTATTTATCACGGACTACTTTGTGCCACGGTTCAAAGAGGACACATGTTTCAAAACCATTTCAAAATGTTGTGTTTGTAAAATTCCTGGGGCAGCAACAGGAAACAAGGAATGAGGACCTCTGCATAATGAGATGCTATGAGGTAGTGGAGCGTTACTCATTTATCTTTCACGGCACACACACTGCCACCGCATCCCACAATCAATGCTCTTCGTTGACCCGTCAGCTCTCTCGTACTTTCACTGTAACTTTAAGAATTGAAGTGTGAGAGGCCGTTAGCTCGGCAGCAGTTAAGGTGTGCGGGTGCTCCATGTTACGTGGTTACTCCATCCTCTGGTGAATTCCCTTTATTGTAGTCTCACCCGTTCATTTCTTGTGACCGGGCATTCTTCACCGGAAAACACCACAGATGTACAAAACTTAAAACATCACAATTATGAAATGTCTTAATTTATTCTGGGTGTTCAGATGCCCGTGTGGATAAAGACGGTAACCTTCGGACAATCAACATTTTTCAGAAAGAAAACCTGTAAATTGGTCTAATTCAACTGGAAGACAACAAGAGGGTAATAAAGTAAAACGAGTAGTTTCAGGTTCTGAGAAGAAGAAAAAAAGACTCAAAATGTTAAGAAATGATCAAACATTAATAGTACAATTAAATTGGTATACGATGTTGAAGACATCTAACTGTACTGCACTGCTCGTAACTTACACACTGGCGGTACAGCGTGTTCGCGTTTGTTAATTATTCTTATCCTCCGACACGTCGCCGGTGTCTGACAGTCATTGACCTTCTGTTCTTCTGGTTAATGCGGTGGTGATTCAAGAGTACGGTCATGGAGTATGGCTGATTCCGGAGCTCCGGCTGGGGTTCTGCCGCGTCAGCAGGATTACCACGGGGTGCTTTATGTTTCTTTTAAGAAGTCAGATAGTTTCTTTTACAGTGGAGGCATCAGTGTTTATGTGTAAAGATAATACAGACCTGAGTGGCCCGCTGTGATTTCTTGGGAGATTGAGCATATTTCTAATTAATGTGTGTGGGGCAGGGGCGTGGTTAAGCGCAGCTGCAGAGGGAGAGAGAGAAGGGCGGCTCAGGGAACAGGTGCGGGCATTGAGGGCAACGAGCCGCACCTGGGCTGAGATGTGTGTGTGTGTGTGCGCGTGTGTGTATGTGTGTGTGTGGGTGTGTTTGTGTGTGTGCAGGCAGCCTGGGAAGGAGGTCCTTAAAAGGACACCGGAGGAACCGGAAGGTGTTGGTCCGGGCGGAAGCAGAAGCCGGGAGCTAGCGGAGAGCTAGCGAGCACAACGGAGAAAGACGTGTTGTGTTGTTGCACGGGAGGGTGGGACAAAATAAAGTCCTTTCAAGCATCATCCCAGAGTCTGTGATCCTTGGGGACACGGGGCACAAGGCCGAACCACACGACAATGTGTTATTGAGTCAACAAGTCAAAGTTTCTCACATCTTCATATCTTAGCACAGAAACCAATTTAATTCAACTGAATTCACTCATTGCTGCATCTTAATGTCAGACTTATAGATTTACAGCTGCAGCGTCCTCTTTTAGGTGGACGCTGAACAGAAACCAAGACAGGTATTTAACTTTACTTTGAACTACTTTTACTTTAACTTTACTTAATTACAGATCTTTATAAGTGGGCACTTGGTCCATGAATTATTCATGTTTAAAATTATTGAAATGATTTAAATGAGGGAGCTGCAGATAGACTGTAATGTCAAACGTGAAAACAGTGTTGTAATTATTTTTATTTAAAAAATCTTTAATGTATGGGATTCTCGGGTCAAAAAACTAAATAAACGGGAAGAACATTTCAATTAAATCATTTGTTATTTTCTTTGTTGTGTGTGCACACTACATATTTAGTAACTAGCATGCACTGAACACTGGATTTGTTTTTAGTTTTTTAATAAACTTCATTGATGAGAATGCACAATATCAAAGAACAAGTATTTTCACTGTTTGTGTCAATCAGTTTACAATAGTAAAGAAGAAAATAACAGGAAACAACAATATACAGGATAAGAAATTCAAATAATATGTTTTTCTTTTAAGCTGCATGGTGTGACTCCATTACTGAGGCTAACAGGGGCCGCTTAAGCAGGTACCAATGGCGCACATCCCCCTGTAGAAGTGTAAGCCTCGTTAAGGACACCCTCCTCCTTCTCTGCCCGTTTTGCATTGATTGGTCGTCACTGGTGGTTTTCTTTTCATTTCTTTTATATCCAGAATGGCCGATGCACGTTTCTCCTTGAAGGAAAATTAAGAAAAAGACACCAAACAGATAATAAAGTAAGAGAGCGAGGGCTGCGGCGACCTCTGCGTGAACAACAGTGTCTGGTTCACTGGTAGAGATGTCGCCTCACAGCAACACACACACACCCAGGCGCTGACAACGCGGTGTGTTAACGGCGTTCATTTCAAACCGCTTGTTCCGTTGTGATTCACTTTGGTTCAACGGGGGGTTTCCAGAGAGAGAGAGAAAAGGTACCATCTCTCAAATGTTGCTCCCTGTTAAAAGCAAACGTTCCTGTTGATGAGTGGTGGAATCTGTTCGTGATGATACATAATAGGTGAGAAACATAATATTGATCGCTGTAAGCGTTGAACGAAGAATCTGCATGAGCCTACACAAATATATTTATCCTTACCTCTCCTTTTATTTCCCTCTTCATAAAAGTGGCGTGCCTAAGTAGGAGTTTTGTAGAATTTAAAATAAAAAAATAAAAAAACTAATTCAAACAACCCCAGCGGCCGTGTTTAAGTGTGTTTGTCTTGTGCACTCACTCAAGGCCACGTGTAGCGATAAACAGTTGGGTTTTGGCACTTTTCCACTTATCAACAGGTGGCTGTACTCCAACAAAAGGCAGCGTAGGAGACGACTGACAGCGAGTAAACACGGCTGTAAGCAGCGCAAGCTTTAAACTTTGAAGTGAAATCGGCTTTGGGAATGTTTTCGGGGAGGGAGGGAGGAAGGGGGAGAGGGAGGGAGGGCTCGATGCGTCGAGGCGAGTGACACCGGCTGCAAATAAACCGTTCGTTTGTTCGCGAGAAACCTCGACTGGAACGGAGTTTAAAATCCACAAACACAAATCTAATCAGGAACTCGCACTTACATGAGTGAATCTCAGAGGAATAATCTTGTGAAAGTCTCTTCCCCCCCGCCTCACGGAGAAAGGCGCTTCTGCTTCTTCTCGTGCTTGATCACTTTGCGATCCCTTTCATCCGATATGCTCCTCCTAAGATGTTGCCTGAGTTGTGACTTTTTTGTGACAAATTTCTCCGGGTTCTTGGGCTGAGATTTCTGTCTTTGATACCTTTTGGATGTTTGCTTTTAATGAAAGAAGCAAAAATAAATGGGCAACTTTGTTTTTTGACTATCGGGCCATTAGCACACCTACTGCACCAAAGCCAGCACACACCTTCAGAGGGTTTTGTTTGTTTCATCTGTCTGCCGGCTTTTGTCTTTGCACTGCTTCCTGATGCACTGAAGAAGGATTAGACACGTCTGCAGACCATGATTAAACGCCGAGCAAATGAGTGATTGTCTCGTATTGGATGCGGTGTCCCGTCCTCACCCGGAATGCGGCTGGGCAATGGGCCGCACATAAAATTGTTTAGATTTATTGAAGGAACCCTCGCTATACATCACGATAAAGCTATATGACTTATCATCATACATAACTGCCGGCCTGCGGCCCGCTCCGTTTCTCATCTCCGCGTTAACATGCGCGTTGTACAGGTTCGGAATAGTAACAGGTGCAATTGTGAGATGTATTTTTCTGGGTTTTCTTACGGAGTGTTAAAGAGGAGCTTACTGGACTTGTGAGGACCTTTTCTTGACAAAATAAAAATGTTTTTGTAAACGCCTGCGAATTATCTTTGGTAGCTCTTTTTTTTTTTCCTACTTATTTCCGTCAGTGTGCGGATGCAGTCAATGTAGTTAAGATATCAGGGCTTGTTTTTGTCTCAAAGGATGTTGTGGGAGCATTTTATGCTGTTTGAAAAATAACTTCCACAGACTTGAAAGTTACCCAGGCCTGGTAATCCATCACAATGAGCCGGACCCCTTAATTTAGTTCAGTTTCAGTTGCTGTGTTATTGTTGTTTCGTTGGGAGGTGAGTTGTTTTTTTTTCTCCACATTATTTCACACCTACGCTGTGCTTGCTGTCAATCACCTGACAGCCGCAGGAATGAAACAGAAGTCTCCAGCAGAAAATAAGCCCTTTCAAAATCAACATTCGGGTTGTGTGGGACAGTAGGCATGTTTTAATACTTTATTTTCTAAAAGCATGCACGATTAAAACAACAGCAACAACTAAGAACTGATCATACAGACTTAAATGTGATTGGCTCTATTGTTGCCAAAACTAAATCCAAACTTGACCTTTGGTCCAGGTTTTTGTTCACGTAAAGTTCTCCCCGCTGAGGAACTGTTTGCTGTATCTCACCAGAAGAGTTTGAGCTGTAAAAGCATCTCCTGGCGTCACTGCTTTCTCTCATAGTTGAGCTGAATCCCCAAAAGAAAAAAAAAAGAAAAATTCTGTCCAAAAAAAGGTTCTCATAAGAATAAAAATGCAAACTCACAGACAAAAGCTTGTATTTACTGTATGTGGGCGAATGGTATTGTAAACAGAAATCATTTGTATACAGTATTTTAGTGAATGGTTGTGTGAAATTCACACACACACACACA
The DNA here is from genome assembly GCA_023566465.1 of Cottus gobio. Classification (NCBI taxonomy): domain Eukaryota; kingdom Metazoa; phylum Chordata; class Actinopteri; order Perciformes; family Cottidae; genus Cottus; species Cottus gobio. The sequence goes on from CM042219.1 coordinate 5,248,779, forward strand.
CTCACAGGCAGATTTTTCTACCTCCCACTGCAACTTCCCCAAACCGATTTCCATCCCAGACAAAACTTTTACCTCCACTGAAGCGAAAGGTTGAAGATGCGGCGGCTGACTCAGCCAGACGCTAAAATCTTCATTGTGCTAATTAGATCCTTCGCTGTCTGTTAAAGACTTTTATCTCCCACACATCTCCACGCCCATCTAATCTGGACTTATCCGCAGACTCCATCTCAAGGTGATTGCTGAGATAGTCTCTGCCGCGGAGAGTTGAAAAGAAACACGATGTCTGAGTGAGCAGAAACAGTTCCTCATTGCCTCTCAGTCAAACTTGTCCATAGTTGGCGTCACATTGGTGTTTGTGTGTGTGTGTGTGTGTGTGTGTGCGTGTGTGTGTGTGCGTGTGTGTTATAGTCACAGTCGCCCTGGGGAGAGCTCTTTGAATTGGTGGAAAATGTCCCTTTTGTCACCGCAGGCCATCGTGCAGCAAACAAAACCAGACACGCACATGGATCCACACAATAAAGTTAAATAAAAACACAGCTGGCTTGTTCCAACCCCAGACAATTGGTTTCGTCGCAGGATAAACAGTTTTATTCAACGCCGCTACCAGCTGCGTTTCAGGTCGTTTTCATCGTCTTTATGGGACTTTTTTTCTGCTCACATATTCGGGTTTGTCACATTCGAAGCACCTCGGGGACTCAAAACCCACGTCTCCGTTGCTCCTGAGCAAAACGTTTCCGCAGCTGTCCGACTGTGTGTTGACACTGCGGCGAGCGTCCATTTCAGACAGCTGAACACATGAGATGAGCTCAAAAGCGTTGGCCGCGGAACGGCTCGCTCGTAGGCGAAGTGGTGGACAAGCTGCCTGCTGCGGTGCTTTTGTCCTACAGTTTGGCAGGAGCGACACATCAAATCTGCCTGCTGCTGTGCTTCAGGTAGCAGAAATCATAATCCTTACATTAACACAATCGGGGTTTGAGCAAAGCGGCTGCTAGTGACCTGAATGGCAGCGTGCTCTGGACTCCCACAGCAGCCAAAGCCGAATATGTATTATCCTGAAAAGCAGTGGAAAAGGTTCTCTATCCAGCATCGAGGGCTGCTTTTGCACAGCAGTCCCGGTTCCTAAGTTGTAAAATGGTTTGCAATTTTAATGAAGTACTGTGATGATGTAACCTGTTTTGTTTGAGGTGACTTAGATGACTAATTGTTTTATTTGATCAACTGATGTAATAGTTGTAATATGTAAAGGCTGTCAGTAAGAAGCAACACATTTTTTTTTTGCTTTAGTATAAAAGAAATAAATGCATGTAAGCAGACCAGAGGTTTCCTATTCGTATGCCATGGTTGTTAGATTATTCTTTAATGCTAACACAGTATTGAAATGTTAGTAATAAACTTAAGCATTAAGATTATTATCTTGTCCGTTTTGTTTGACTTCATGTCTCGATACATAATCTCAAAGATTAATGCTCACACTGGTGTCCTGCTGAGGGGGATCCTAAATAAATAAACAAATAAAGAAGCTACAGTTAGCCATTGGCACATCTGATATTGAAATATTTATGGAATTGGCACCAGCAAAAAATACCGGGCTTCGTGAAACAGATACATTTTTTTGGGTGAGCAGAAAACCTGCTTTTTTTTTTTTTTTTTACTTAAACTATTAGATTGACCTTTGCTGGTTGAGGTCAAATAGTTTTATGCTAATGTAAGAGATACAAATTGTCTATCAAAAGAGCATTAAGTAATGTCACGGTAGTTTGCCTTTGAGACAGTAAGAGAAACCCTTTAAAAAAACAACATTTCAGTTAAAAGGGAAAACTACAGTATTTGTGTGGATCCATTTTACAGCATCTACAATCCAAGCTGTTCAGTGACTTCAACTTTGAGACTGCTTCCTACGTAACTCGCACCCGACTTCGTTGATGCCGGGAAGTGAAATACATTTTAAGTGAAAATGAATGTTTCACAATATTGGATGTTGGATGGTTGTTGAAAAAGTTCTGCAATGTAAAGTATTTTTATTTATTTGTGGGGGTTTTTTGGAGGCCAGTACCTTATGTTCCCCCGCAACCCGCAAGAAAAGGAATATCCCGGTGGAGCTTAGAAAAACCCGGTTTTAAGTAGTATTTAAATTCCTCCAGTCAAATGATACCTGCTAACAATCAATTTTGGGCCAAGACCTAGTAAAAAAAAAAAAAAGATATGTGTTCCGCTTCTGCCTAATGACGCTGTGCAGTGCTGCTGTAATTGGCCAGTGGGAAACACATGCGGCTCCCATTCATCTGATGGCTATCGAATGAAGTACTTTATTAGCATCGAAACAGCAAATTCAAAAAGTTGACCTATGGAGCTCAAGATAGTCATTCTGCTTCGTCTTCCGGGGACCATGAATGTTTGTACAAGATGTCGTAGCGATCCATCCCATTGCTGTTGACTTGTTTCAGGCTGGATCAAAGCGATGGATCACCGGAGAGCCACATTGCTAGCGTAACTGAAAATGAAAGACTTTTGGATGGAGTTATAAGCCGTGATGCATCTGCCCAAAAACATCAAAGTTCTCCATTAAATTGAATGTGTGGGGGTATCGTGTTCTGTTGGCATTGCTTAAATTAACAATGTAGTTGTTTTTGCATCTGTGGGCAAAGACTCGCCGACCAATGGAGCCAAATTCCCCACATTTGGCCGTAAGGCCGCCATCACCCACATTATCAATCTGTGTTTGTGGCGCTCCAGGCTCCATGCGCACCGCACACGGGACACTGAATCAACACGGCGGCATCTGCTTGTGTAATCGCCATACGAGCGCGGGAGTTCGAGAGCCGTACATGGGGAGAACGTTTCCCAGTCGCCGCACCAATTGATCTTATTAGATGTTGAAGCACCTGGTGGCCAAATTTGCATGTTCGTCAGGTTAATTGATTCAATGAAACGACCGGGGTTCATGTTAAGGTTGAATGTGAAGACAAGTGTGTTAACATATTAATACGTGCTAATTAATGCTTTAACTTGCTTGATCAATGGCCTCATCAACGCGGCTGGCGATCTTAATAGATTTTATCATGGCGATTATTGCGGGATATTAAACAGCTCAATTGCCTCTTAGGCTGTTATATATAAGCCCCCGGTGTCCAGGTAACAATAGATAAAGGAGGAACATTCTTCTAGGTATTAATTTCCACCACTTATAATTTGATGAAGAAATGTCTCTTCAAGTGTCTCGTGATACGATGAGGAATGAACAAGATTGCTGTGTGTATTTTCTTTCTCTCCTGAAAACTTTACTTTTCTTTCTTTATTGTTCCGTAATCTTTTTAATGGTAACTCCGCCGTGCCATCTGAGATTTTTTTTTCTCTTTTCTTTTTCAATGCCGCTACCGTCTGAGATTGCCCCATTACTAAATCTGTCATAGATTTAAAGCATTTGGAATGCAAAGGTACAAAATGTGAGGAATAATGTGCTGTCAGGGACCTGTCATTGTGCTCAGTGGTTAATAATAAAGTGCGCTGCGGTTATATTTATTGACTCGGGGCTCCGTCGAGTTAGTTATATTTCATCCATAATGAACAAGAACAAGTGTGCTGCACAGGACAATAGCCGATCTGGATTGTTTGGTGAAGTGGCCAGACGCGCACATGCACACTCACACGTGTGCACGCGTAGCGCACACACACGTTTAACAGGCGCATTTCCAAAACAGCCGACTGTTACACTCGAGCCCCGAAACCCCCACGGGGAGCAGTGTCTGCTGGGGGAGAGAGAGAGAGAGAGAGGATATGAAATGAGTTTATCACACAGATTTAAACATTAATATCAAAAGCACAGTGGTGAGTCTAAGTATACAGCATCACACACACAAACACACACACACACAGAAACACATGCGCGCACACGAGTCACTGCCTTTGAAACATTCAGGGTTTCATTTTTAAGAACCAACACATTTCATTATTGCTTTTTCTCCCTCTCCCTCTGATCTCGCATCCTCCCCTGACAGTTCGCTCGCAGAGTAAGCAGATGTCGTGACAAATTCAAAGGCCGTGGTTGTGTGGGGGGCGTGCACGTACAGTGTGCTGGCAATTTTCATTATTCCTCCTGTTTTGATGGCGGATAACACATAAGTTTAACCTAACAACCTTTTTTTTAGCAACACCTTTTTACAAACGGGTTTCCATGACCATCAACTTATTATGCTTAGGCTTATGATAACAAATTCTGCCTTTGTTTATGAGACTGAATTTATGATTGTAAAACAGATTATGTATTTATACTGAGTGAATGATGTGAGCAGAACTTTCTCACTTTCTAATGAATCAGATTATGGTTCTAAAAATCACACTTTTGTTTAAAGCAAGAGATTCATTGGCACAACTTACTGCATTTCTTTTTCAACATTTTTACAATCCTGTCACTGATCTGGTTTCTAGTCCAAACGCAGCATTTATTTGAATTATTTTAGTAGTACATCCCAAACAAATCATCACTACTCACCCTCGAAAATGCAATATTCACATTTAAGAAGGCAAATGCTGTTGACCTCCCTGCTCCCTGATGGATTATGGGTATCATGGCTGAATACCAACACACAGTGAGTTCATCTGTATGTAGTCTGGCCTGCCAGCTCCCCACAAACACCCTTGTTCAGTGTGCCTCCTTACTTTTTAGAGATAGCAGCTGTGTTCCAGTGCTTATAGTTTCCTTGTTGAGCTTTATGCTTCTTTTTTACATTTTGGTAGCTTTAGTAAGCAAAAAGAGGATATGGCGTGTGTCGCCACATCAGATGCTAGCGCCAACATCCAAGTCTGTGATTCTTGGTAGCAAACCAAATGGCTCCGTCTGTTCTCTGGCAGCTCTGCTGGGGGCTGGAAGTCCCCGTTGGACTGGAGAGCGTTTATGCTTTTGTTCCTTTACAGTTTCTTTGTGAACTTCGCAATAGCTGTGTAGAACGAATTAAGCGGAGCTCATATGGGCTCATAAGTCGTGACCCCTTCTTCTGGCGGTGCGACAAATCACTTTATCGGCAAAGGTCGCCGCTTCTTGCCCGTCCAAACTACAACTGAACCCTGACGTTTTCGGTGCTCTAAAACTTCGGAGTAGCGTAGACGCAAGGCGTCAGAACAGATATGCGTGAAAACGTAGCGGCGTGGATGTAGCCTAAGAGTCGCATGGGGATAACTGCTTAATTTGCTCATAGCCTATAATTAGATATTACTTGCAATACTGGCTTACAGGAAACCTACTATTTGTTTTTCACACAAGACAGATGGATACAACCAATACACATAAATAAGAGAAACATTAAATCTCCAAAAGAGAGGAGTTATCATCCTCATATTAAAACTGCTGACCTCCTGTTTTACACTTGGCCATAATTATATACATTAGGCTTACATCCATGTACCAATGGTCATCATCATCTTGTCACGCTGTCGTTTCCGAGCAAATATGTGATTTTAATATGCATGTCAGGGACTAATTATCAGCTGTGCTGAGCATAATGCATTCTAACAGGGAGCGATGATGTCAGAGCATATGGACGCCAGATATCAACTCTTTGCACATTTCTAATTTATACAATAATGTGTTCAGCGTGACTTGGCTGACTGATGTCGTCCATGTCCTCTTCTCTGACACACACACACACACACACACACACACACACACAGATTCAACAGGGCTTACAACAACTAAAAGGTAGTGGGTATGATATGCTTGGCTACGAGGAGTAACTAAAGCAGGCACTTGGGTCAGCTCAGGGGTCCTTTGGGTAGGAAGTGAGGGAAAACATTACGCTTGTTTCATTCATTAGTAGACTAAAACAGCCTGCAGTTGGGTTGCTGATCTCAGTGCTTTTCAAGTGTGTGTGTGTGTGTGCTTGCATGTGTCCACCTGCACTAATTAGCTCTTCCCAATCACCTGTGGATGTCAAGCAGCAATCAAAGATTCTTGTGGTGAAGGTAACTGCTGTGATTCCTCGGTCAGACAGGTCACTGCATAATAATATGTCTGCAGCCAGCAACAGGATTTCTTACATTTTGACCAGAAAAATCAAGATAGAAAATTAATTTGTGGAAAAATGGTGAGCATGCAGCCTTACAGGTCTTTTTTCCCTGAGGATTTGAAAGCTCCTCTCCGCTCCAGCTGTGAACTCACCCCTCTCCAAGCACTAATATACACATCCATAATTATCTCACAAAAGGTGATAATGCAAAAATAAAGAAGCTGACTTATACTTAAATTAATTGTATTTGGTTAAAGTTGTAGCCTGGAGCTCAATGTTTGCAGAAAGAGTAGTATTGCCAACCAGATTACCTTTTCTACAAGTCAAGTGTTGATTGTAAAATGTATATTTTTGCCATTAAGTTATATTAGTTATAAAAAAGGGCTTACTAAAAGTATACAATAAATAAAAGTAATCACAGAAATGTCCCTGAAGAGCTGACAGCTGACATGTGAATGATGTCGTGCTGCTGCTTCACACTAATTCAAACATGACGGCGAGTATGTGAACAAATATCATGACAGAATCAATAAAAACAACATTCAGAAATTACATTCAATCAAGATTAATCATCAAGCCGCCTACAGGTTTATGGACACTCCATTGCGGACATTTCCACCTGGTACGAATTGGGACGCGTCCCAGTAATGTCCTGGTTACTGAACTCCTTTCGCTCTGAGACGAGTCTTACTCATGTGTCCTCCACGCCTGCCCACCACACACCAGTCACACCGGGCACCTCTCCACAGCTCTGCATCACTCAGGAAGTGCTGAGGTCTGCTGTGCATTCATTTCACCATCCATATGACAATATTATACAGTCAATCATATTAATTAAGCAACTGTGGAGACTACTTCTGGAGATGTTTGTTTCTCTGGACACGAAACATGTGTGAAAAGTACCATCATCTGTTTTCAGTTCACTCAAGTGAGTCTCCACCCCAATACAATTACATTATGAACATTAAAAAACAACAACAGGGGTTCTTTCCAAAGACAATGTTTCCATTACAATGAATACTCTTACACTTTGACTCTGTGGTGGCATCAGCCATCTTCTATGGAGTGGTGCAGCAGCATCACGGCAGCTGACAGGAGGAGACTGGACAAACTGGTAAAGAAGGCCAGCAGCGTGCTGGGGTGTCCTCTGGATACTGTGGAGGTGGTGGGAGACAGGAGGATGATGGCCAAGCTCTCATCCCTGATGAACCACGCCTCCCACCCCATGCAGGACACCCTGGCAGCTCTGCACAGCTCCTTCAGCCACCGGCTGATTCACCCCCGGTGTGTGAAGGAGAGGTACCGCAAGTCCTTCCTCCCTGCTGCTGTCAGGCTGCACAACAAGCTGACCTCCCAGTAGCCCACAAACATTCTGGACTCTCAATACTGGAACACTTTTTTTTATCACTCTGGTCACTTTAATCCATTCTGGTGCAATATTTTGTAATTTGTATATTCAATATTCTGGTCACTTTAATCCATCCTGGTACAATATTTTGTAATATTTTGTAATTTGTATATTCAATATTCTACTGTACATTAAATTTCTTCTTTACTGTTTATTTTATTTTATTATGTTTATTACTGTTTATTTATATTACTTGATTCCTCTTATCTTTACGTTCTGAGCAATGCTGCTGTAATCCTGTAATTTCCCCACTGCGGGACTAATAAAGGATTATCTTATCTTATCTTATCTCTAATAACTCGGATTCAAAGTTGTAAAACTGCTCACAGTGAGGATCATCCAGTGTAAGTGTCCTCTGGATACTGTGGAGGTGGAGATTCTAAAAAGAGAAAAGTGTTTGTTTTCTCCAACTGTATCGGGCAGGAAACAGAAATCTCACAGAGAGACATCTGAAACCGTGAGTACATCAAATGGCCCGCTACCACGAGAGTCAGAAGATATGTCCGCGTCAATAATGCATGGGGCTGGGAGTCTGCTGCCCAGCCTGCTGGCCTACCGGGCCAGTAGTAATCTCATAGTTTGGAGCTTAAGTTTCATGCCCTTCATAAGAAGAGACACACTGTGTCAGGGTAATCACATACTAGTTCTCCACCAAACACTCAAATAAAAAATAAAGAAGGACTTGGACATGGAATCACAGTCAAACATTAAATCAGCCTCCAAGATATGAACCATTGTAAGATATTAATCGTGGCTGGAAGTTGTTTTGCTGGGTCTTGTTGCACGGGAGATGCAATTTAATGTATTACAAGACGCTGTGCTTCAAACTGGATCTATTATCCACTGATAACTTAATTTTTGCATGTACTTATAAGCAAGAAGAACAGTAATTCACATAATTTATAGCCACATGAGGATAAGGCAATAAAATCACAGCCATTAACCGGTGGCTTTTTTTTTTTTCTTTCTTTCTTTTTTTCAGAGACGAAATTAGTTTTCATGCAATTATGAGCCTCCACTAATTCCTGACACATGGGCGCCGAGCATGAAGAGGCGGGGAGGGAGGTGCTATGAATGCACACACACACACACACACACACTGGTACTGACGTGCATAGTGCAAACACTCCTGAGGCATGATTGAGTGCAGTTGGTCTTGTTAGTACCTTGTCATCACGGGAGAACGTCGTTGATTAGAAGTGCGCGTGACGTTCCGCCCACGCTTCCTCAGACGGCCTGTCTCAACTTCATCAGCTCACTTCCTGACGCGCGCCGTCGCCGAGTTTGTTTCTCGCCAACACGACCTGGTGAGGTCTGTGCTCGCGCTACACGGCCGTGCGGGGCACTGTATGAAAAATGTAGCACACGTGCACACAGGCATGCACGTGTGCAACGCGTAAGTGTGAAAGTTCCTTGATTGAGGGTGTCAAAGGTGGCTGCCCACGCTGCAATTACAAGTGCTGGGGGAGCGAGCGAGCGTGCTTGCGCGTGTGTGTGTGTGTGTAATGTGATCTCGGATTCTCAGAAGGAGTTTTTAATAGAGATGCGGAGACAGATGGCACACATTCATTACAGCGGGATGGGTTAACGCATCTGAAAGCCCCCCTCTCTTTCCTATCCGTCCTCTCAATCAAACCTAACCCGGGCCTTTCTCTCCTCGCCCTGCGGTCCGTCGCTCGCTGGCACAAAGCCTCAACAATCGATGCATTCAGCTGAGACACAAGACCCACGACGGGCTGCACGGGGGCCCTCGTGTGCCTTCCTCCCGCACTGGAAGGAAGCTCCATTATCAGACACTCTGGTAGGGCGCGTGTTCCCCACTCCAACACAAGAAAATAGGTTTCGATTCTGAACGTATTCGCTGCTTTGCACAGAGGATATCAGTCGCACAAGGGGAGCTGTGTAGAAGCTCTAAAGCGGTCCAGGACCAGATTGCCTCAATCGGGGGAGTTGAAATATTGAAACTACCATTCTGCCGTGGATAAAAAAAGAAAAGAAAAAGGAAATATAACTGAAATATATGAGATTTCGTTCATTCCTCACCCGCCCGCCCCTGTGCTCCAATTCCCTTTCAGAAGAGATTGAAAAGTCTCTTAGAGTCTTCCGTCTCATTTCTACGCCTGTCAAAGATCTCTACGGTGGGGGAGAAAAAGAGTGCTAAGGAGGGTGCGTATAGATCAAACACTTTATAATGTAGCCCAATGAAGCCGGGAACTCCAAACGCCATTACCCGCAATGACACGCTGCCAAATCACCATCAGAACCTCCCTGTCAGCTTTTAAGGAAATAGACTTTCTTAGACAAAAAATAAGAAAAGGGGTGGGGGTTGACAGTTAAGGGGTGTGTGCGTGGGTGGTGGGGGGGAGGAGATCTGCTGAGAAATAAAGTGATGGAGAAAGGGAGAGAATGGGAGGCGGAGGCTCTAGCTAGGGTGAGGAGATGAGAGGTAATTGCCTCTATTATAGAAAAGAGGGGGTAATAAGCGGAATGGTGTGAATGTGTGTGTGTGGGGTATGGGAGAGAGAGAGAGGATATAGAGTGAGAGAAACAAGAGGCAAGATATTAAAGTCACATCATCCGGCTCTCAAAGGTCACCATGCAGATGTGTCTATTATAAAGACAAACAGCTGGAAAGTTGCTTACTTCAGTGATTTTGTCTTTTCTATATAGTGCATTCACTATATATATATATATATATATATATCCCCACACACAGTCTGTATTTGTCAACCGTGAGCCTGGGTGTTATTGCCTTCGTAGCCTGAAAAAACGGGAAAATACAATCTTCTCTTTAAACGAAAAGAACAGAAGTGAAATGAGCGTCGGCTCCGGCGGCCGCCTCTGACCCATCTGTATCGGTTCTTGTATCTGTGTTGCCAGAATGCATAAGTGGGCTAACCTGTCTTCACCTCCGTCTCGCTCGTTCAGCTGCCTTTTGCTCTCCTCTCCCACCCCTCCGCTCGCTCACAGGACCCAGAGGAGCTTTATCGGCACGTCTTTTCCTCCACTTTCTTATCCGCCTTCAATCTGCGCTTCCTGTTAAGATCTCCCATGTCACTGCGCTTTGTCTTTTTTTTTCCGGAGGGCGGGGTGGGGGGTCGGAGTCATCAACGTTTCTCCTCATGTTTGCGGTTCTCAAAGCCTTGGCACCACTCTCCTCCTCCTCCTCCTCCTCCTCCTCCTCCTCCTCCTCCTCCTCCCGCTCCTCCTCCTGCTACTGTGTTGACCTTTTGCCTCTCTCGTTGGCCTTCAATCCCCCCCCCCCCGCCCCCCGCTGCTGTCCCGCACATTCCCTCTTTCCTCTTTCCCATTACATTACTCTACGTTTCCCTCCTTCTCACGTCTCTCCCTCACCCCGTCCACTTCACCTCATCCCCTCCATTTCCTTCTTAAATCTCTTCTTTCATCACTCATTTAGTCCCTCTTAAATCCTCTCTTTTCTCCCCCTGCTTCATCCCTCCCTCAGTTCCAGTATCCCTTCCTGCCTTCTTTCTTTAGTCGCCCCCCTCTCCCTCTCCCTCCTCCCCCTCTCTTTATCTCCATACCCTCCCTCCTCATTTTCCTCATTCCCATGCCCTCCTCTCCACTCCCCCCCTCCTCCTCCATCGCTCCCTCTCTTTCACCTGCCGCTGTGAGGCTGTCTGTGAGATAAGCAGCCCCAGTGTAGAGCCATCAGGTCCCTGACAAGATACAGCCCCACGTGTTCAGGCGTGACCCACAGTCAGGCGGCCATTGAACTTGTCAGAGAGAAACTGGCGAGATGGCTCCGACTCGCAGAAGGGGGGGGGGGGGGTGACAGAGGCGCTAGCACTGGATTCAGTTGTACTAACACGCTTGTAGACACACAGAGAAGAAAGAAAGAGAGAAAGAAAGAAAACAAAATCTCAAATTACGCTGAGTAAAAGGATGTGACAGATAACAGCCCGCAACCAAAGACGTGACAAGGCTCGCGCGTACGCACAAAATAATCGTGCATACGTCTCTGATTAGGAAAAAGTCATCAGCATTCTTACAACGAAAAAACTCATCCGCCCAAACACATTCACTCCTGAATACCTAATCAGCAGCCCACTTACGCTCGCTCGCGCTCGCACACACGTGCACGTGCGGGCGCACGCCAGGGTCCCCGTGGGCCTGATGCCGCTGCGTTTGTCTTGTCGTAGGGCCTGTGGCTCTTACCAATTAGTGGGAGCAGAAGAGAAGAGATTTAAACCATGATGACACAGTGGTGTTTTTCATCCCACAGGCCACCGACGCCCCAAAAGCACAGATCACTAGTGATCAGATCACATCAAAGTGCTAACACGGGCCGGATGACACACACACACGATCTGTACTTACCTCCGCAAACACACACTCTTTGGAGTACAGTGATGCACACGGGCAATGTGTGCAAGCCTATATGTGCCCGCAACGGACTGAACATAAAAGGGTAAAACCTAACGGATGAATGGCTACAGAAATATAGATGTGGTGTAGTGCAGTGTGTCTGGTGTTCTTTGTGCGTTGTAATCTGAGATTCTCTATGATTGGTCTGTGTGGCCGGTCCGTGTGTCTCTGTGTGTGTGTGTGTGTGTGTGTGTGTGTGTGTGTGTGCCACACTGGCTCGCTAAAAATGTAAATTTTAAAATGTATACTTTTACATTGTTAATGTAATTTATTGTGGTTATTTGCATTAAAAGAAACACAATTCAAATGATTAGGAAATACATTATTGTATTTGTACTCAATAATAATGCTTTGATTGCATTGTGTTTATTGCACTGTGTCTATTGTTTAATGTTATGCACCACCCGCCATGACAAATTCCTTGTATGTTAAATAGTTCTGATTGAACAAAGATCTTTATTATTAGTTTTATTCTTTTGTTTGTTTAAACATTAGCTGCTTAGAGCTAGTGTTAGCAAGTTAAATAATTCACTCTCTAATATGTTTTATGTTGCTGAGTAAACATCTTATTCAAACTTATTGAAGTTTCTCACCAAAACCTACCTTTTAAAATTGCAATTGAACGCATCATGATACTGTTATAATTTAGTTTGCTCAAATACTTGTTTCCTGTTGAAAACAGAGCATTGAACACATCATAATGCCAGTCGATGTAACCTAAGCTAACGTTAGCTGTAACAATGAAACCGGCAGCCTTTTAGCTGCTAGCCACTGACTCGGCCGTCGCCATGTTGAGAGCCATGTGGAGACAATCCCTCAATCACATATGCTTTCAATCAAAACACACACAAAACTGCATCTTCCCAAATAATTTGATTGTGTTCCAAACTGAGAGCATCTTCGCTTTATTCTCTTTAAATCACACTCAAGAAAGAAAAAAAAGGTGCTCTCAAGAGCTACGACTGTTGCGAGCAGGAGGAAAAGATCCAAGGCACTCCGAGCCCTGATTGAAATAAAAAAGCCTTAAATATTTCATGACTGACATCAATGCGGCTCGGCAGAAAGCCTTCGTCACGGTGTTGATGTGAAATACAAACACAGCCTCTTAAGCAGCAGAAGGCATGGCACAAAAGAGTTACAGGTGTGAATTTAATTATACACATCAGACTTTAACACACAGGACATCTCTTCGCCTTTTTGTTTCCAACCAAAAGTCAATGTTGTGTTTTTCAAGCCGAGTCCTAAACCGCATGCTGATTATTGTAACTGAGGAGGCTTACTGGTTTAGTCCTTTTAACCCAAACCACAGTGCTATACATCACAACCATCTCTTGAATTCAACCGAAGACGGTTTTGTGCTTAAACTTAAACCTAACCTGAACCACAGGGATTTGAACAGTGATTTGTGACAGTTTCTTAGCACAGAATAATGTGTTTTGTCTTCCTGCCGATGGTGTTGTCGGGTCAAAAAACTCTTGAGCAACCGCTTTATTTTGTCTTTTACTTTGAAGGACTTCTTACTTGAACTTCAACTCTAATATCATGAAAAACGGAGCAATTATATATAATAGTAAAAAAAACAAAGACAAAAAAAACATACAAACTACAAATATAATATCTTCCCAACTGAAAGGTCAAAAGTTAAATCTAAGAGATCCAAGAAAAGCTGAACCCACTGGCTCAATGGGTTCACCATTCATCTAAATCATATCTCTGATTTAATTGAACTTGAGAGTTTTTGTAACCAGTGATAATAATTTATGATGATGAGGACAATATTACAGTTTACTTATATTCGGCGGTTTTGTGCTACAAGTTGTTTTGAGCGCTGGTCTGTGACTCCCGAGTTTTAACTCTATTATCCAGGCCGTGCATCTAATGTGTGCTTCCTTTTCCACAGCCGTTGCTTTGCATCCACACTCAAACAGAAGTTGTAGACCCAAGTAAACTGCAAGCTCGGCTCTACGTACAGTAATAAAAGTGACGATTAAAAAGTAAAAGCAAACAAAACAACACCATCTCTTGAAGTTGAGGGTAAAGGTTGAAAGAATTTATCTTGAAGAAAAATGTTTTTGTGTTTGGAAGAAGCTCAGTGAATATATGCTTGCTTTGAGTATGCACATTTGCTCAGTGTCCCCGCATATTAGATGCTATTTATCATGGTGCTCGGAGATTTGTGAGGAACAAAAACACACGCACACAAAAGAAAAACAGAACTGAACTCGCTTTTTTTTCTTTTCTTCGCCCGTGTGAACGCTCAGTCACTATGGTGTCTCCTCTTTATTCATGAATCCATTCTGTCGGCTCGCCCCCTTATTTATGTGTTTTTAGATTACAGAAAACCGTAGAGGTGGCTAAAGCAGGAGATCCCCCAGATCCCCCTTCTGCCCGCTGTCCCAAAAGCTTTGTCAACAAACGCCGACTGGGAATCCATCTCGACGGCCGGCCCGCCATGTGAGGAACAGCCCGCAGGAAGATTTCACATTTAAAGAACGAGCTCTTCTCGCAGAGTTCAAAGCGGCTGGTGAGAGTATGAAAGATGATTCTGTTGGGAGTTGTTAGGCTTTGAATTAGTTTCTGTCTGGATGCCATTTAGATTGTACTCCCCCCGCCCCCCCTTCCCCTCCTGTCTTTCACATTCTCGGCCTTCCCCGCTTTCATCATCGCTGCGCTTGTGTCTCGTCTTGCTCGGCGTATTGTGCGTCTTTGCACGCGTTGTCCTGGAGTGATCTCCTCTCCTTCCCGCGGTGGGAATACGCCCCGCTAAATTAATAAAGTTGCCCTGTGCGTGCCTGACCTTGTAAAGAGCACCGTGTGTGATCAGTTCACATGCTAAAGGGGTCCAGTTGAACCTGTGAACCATGTGTGTGTGTGCGTGTGTGTGTGTGTGTGTGTGTGTGTGTGTGTGTGTGTGTGTGTGTGTGTGTGTGTGTGTGTGCGTGTGTGTGTGTGTGTGTGTGTGTGAGAGAGTGGCTTCGGTGGCGCTTCAAGGCAAAGTGCCCTGAGGGGGGATCGGGGGATGGGGGGGTCACGGTGAAACCACTTAGAGGGAGGATAAATAACCTCCATCTTCAGTCATTACCCCTGCGTTGTCTTTCTCGATCCCGATCCGCCCACGAGTCAGGAAGGAAGCCCTCTCCGTTCATCTATTTTTCATGCCTCCTGTGTAGTTTTCATCCGTGAAAAAAAAAAGAGAAGAAGGCCGCAGTCCGAGCTCCCTGCTTCCCTTCTCCCCCTAAATAAAATACGTCCTTAATGTCACCCACTACCTGCAGCCCTCCATCAACTCTTCTGCCCTCTCTCTGCCTCGGGGGGGGGGGGGGCTAGGAGGAGGTGTATGCGAGCGTGCACGTGTGTGTTGCAGCGTGTAGTCTGAGCATCTCTGTGTGTTCAGAGTGTGTTGGTGCGCGTGTGCGTGTCTGCAGTGTCGGAAAAAAAACAACTCATCTCCTCCCGGAACAAATGCTTCCTGAGTGAATTTTGCTTTCAGACGCAGCAATCGCTTCTCCAACAATAGTGCTTCCTTTTAAAAGATACCAAGAACAACACACACACACACACACACACACGAGGCCGTCAGAACACAAAACATCCACCCTGGCCTTATGCTTGCCCTAGTTAAGAGGACGCGATGTACACTGCTCCTCGACATGTAAAGGGAGGTTAAAAGAAAATCATTGGTGTCATGTCTAGAATGGCATTAGTGGAGCGGTGGAGCAGAAGGAGGGCAAGAAGCGCAAGACATACGCGTGTGTGTGTGTGTGTGTGTGTGTGTGTGTGTGTGTGTGTGTGTGTGTGTGTGTCTTGTGGTGGCTGTGGGGGTTTAAGATTGTTATGGGTGAGTGACTTTTATTCTTTCTTTCAATGGAGATGACCATATGTGATCCGCTTGTGTGTGTGTGTGTGTGTGTGTGTGTGTGTGTGTGTGTGTGTGTGTGTGTGTGTGTGTGTGTGTGTGTGCTTGTGTGTTTAATGTGTGTGAGCAGTGCTTTCCCTCTGCGTGTGTGCTGCATTGTAATATTCCCGCAGGATGTTAATCTTCAGATACTGCCATACATGAACAGGGTACAACACCGTGGCACACATTAGTTTGTGACACATAAACAATTTTGTAAAAGGAATAAGCGTACATTTACAAATCCAGACCGCTGAACGGCATGCTGGGCGATATTATAGCGATGTACTACTGCGCATTCAAGAACAGAATAAGAGAGGTGGAGGATGAAGAAAGAGGAACAGGAGACGCATTGGGGGAGCTGTGTCTGGCGTTGTGACATTTCGTTTTGGTCTTTTAAAAAGGCCGACGTAGCCACTGTCGCCAACTCGAGCGACGTCCCATCACCTCGACACAAAGCGAGCTGGAAGACAGAGCAGCGGACTCGAGGTCGCATTCAGCGGCGAAGTTAAAGTGTCGGACGTCGCTTGAAGAGGCGTTTGCCCCCAGAGGCACAGCGGTGCTCAGTGGTTAGCAAGTCAGTCTTTCAATCAGAGGGTCGGTGGTTCAAACCCCGGCTCCGCCAGTCCATGTCGTTGTGTCCTTGAGCAAGACACTTAACCCTAATTGCTCACCGTTGCTGTGTCTACGGTCTACTGTATATCATGTAAGTCTCTTTGGATAAAAGCGTCAGCTAAATGAAATGTAATGTAATGTAAATGTAAAGCAGGAAAAAGCAAGCGGTGACAATCCGCTCACACCGGTACGTGATCTTGCTGCCGACCACCGAGAAGGAGCGGCAGATCCATGATCAAAACACCGGATTAGTGGTCTGTGTTGTGTCTCACGAGGGCAAAAGTACCTGCAGCCAAATTGCTGGACAGCAACTAAAATAAAAAGGCTAAAAATCTGTGGAAAATTAGGGAATTGTCAATAAACCATGATTAAAAACATAAATAATGGAGCTATGAACTTGTTCTTTGGTCCACCCGTTCCTGGGACGTGAGCCTTGTCCTGTGAAGGAAAAATCTCCTTCAATGTTAAAACCCATCAAAAAATTTTTTACCCTCCATCACTAACTTTGGGTGAAAATCACCCGAACACGTTGAGAAAACCAGGGATTAGAGCAGAGAGACACGGCCACCTGTTAAGTTAAAAAATCGTTGGCCGATTGTGCAAAGATAAGTCGTCCATTTGATATTTGATAATCCATACAGAGGTATTTATTTGTCTCGACCCTCCAACATGTAAACTCACTAGCTCTCACTAGGAACACTATAAAACATAATTTCTTACACCACATTAAATAAAGACACGCCCACCTTAAATAAAGACACGCCCACCTTCAATAACTTCTGTGAGCAGCATGAAGCTACACAAGGACCCACGCAGCTCAGACAAAAGCAACACAATGAAAATAACGTAACCACAATCGCTCGGTTGAAAATCAGCCGGTGTAATATATAGATAGATATATTTAAGTTCACTTTTTTTTACACAATGTGGCAGTTTGTTTTCAATACAAATTACTTACGTTCTACAAGTGTTTGTTAGTGTACCTCATTGACGTCTCGAAAGACAGGTCGGTAAGCACACGGCCTCCATCTCCTCCATCTCTATCAATAAAGCATAAAAGAACGCAGCATTTACTCAATTTTAAGATAGAGGTGCTTTTATGAATCATGTGGCGGGCTGAGCGTCCGTGCATTTCATATTCATAGCCCGCTTCTTTTATATCTCGCCAAATCACGTCTAATGTTCATCACTTTTGAATTCCCTCGTTGGAAGGCGCCATAAAATCCAACTTGCGCTGCCTCGTGTGGATATAAACGGGTGTCAAATGAAACAAATAATCAACATGCACTGCGTTAAATTGTTGCGCCGCCTTAAGCTACCAAAACAACTTCTCCGCTCCTCGGCGGGATATCCATCTCCCCTCCTCTCCATTTGATTTTGATTGTGGTTGAGAGCACTGTCGAAGCGCCGGTTAATTATCCTCCACAGGTGTTTAATTGAGTTGAGATGTGATGACTGCGGGGCCCCGTAGCATATGACTCACATCTGCATTTGTTCGGTTTCTCCGCTCGCAAATTCAGGTTGTCCCTGAAATGTGTCGCCCGGCTTTAGGTGCAGGCCGCGGCCGACGGTAACCTGCACAGGAACTGGTGTCTGCACGCAAGCAGGTTTTTCCCAACCACCCTCATGTTTCTTTGCATATACAAATGTGCTCCGTGTGTATGTGTGTGTGTGTGTGTGTGTGTGTGTGTGTGTGTGTATGTGCAGGATTTAGAGGATCTTCCTGCAGAGCCGGTCTGGTCCTACTGCAACTGAGCCTGCTGAGATGCCCCACAGGTCAGGCCCTGTCTCTTCTTGTCAACGCAGGCAGGTAACATCATGTAATGCATCCCTCCTCTCGCTATTACCCCATGGCCTGGGGTTTTGGCACAACTTCTGACCGGTGTGTGCAGCAGTACGCGGGTCGTCCTCCCTCCTAATTGAATCATCGGAGTGCAAAAACAGGCTTCAGACGGGATTCATGTCAGACTTGCCCCTGAGCATCCAGCCAGCCAGGCGGGCATTCTCTGGTTATTCAGAAGAAGACAAGCACAAATGTGTGTGTGTGTGTGTGGATGCGTGCTGAGGGCAGGGAATGTTTGTGTGCACGTCCAGAGGTCTCCGTGCATGTGTTCAAATGCGCCGTGAGGCTCCGAAGAGAGCACTCTAATTTCCGTCTCGGAGGAAAGTGTGATTGAACACAAACCCTTTCGCCGGCGGGTCAAAACAGTCACACACTGCAACAACACACGAGGAGATAAAAGTCTTATTTTCATTTTAATCTGTCTTTACCCTGACCTTTTTGCCAGGTTCTTTTTTTTTTTCTCCCTTCGTTTTAATATCTCATTTACCCTTTTCTAATAGAATATCTTTTAGCTTTTGCCACGATTTTCTTTTTTTGCTGTTTCCACCAATTTGCTGTCGAGGTAATACGGTGCGTTAAGAGGTAAATTTACTGTGATGCTTTCCAGTGCGAATTTAGGCTTCTGAGCATCCTTGTGCATGAACGTGTGATGCATGTGCGTGTGCGTGTGTGTGTGTGTGTGTGTGTGTGCGTGTGTGCGTGCGTGTGTATGTGTGTGTGTGTGTATTGTGGGGCCATCTGGCCACGGACAGACCTGACTATGGATACAATCACAACAGATTAGGTGGAGGGGAAAGCTCCTCTTCTCTCCTTCATTTAACTCGTCCCTCCTCGCTTCATTTAACCTGCTCCACTTACTCACATTGTGTGTGGGCGATCGCGCAAAGCATCTGAGCGTGTGTGTGTGTGTGTGTGTGCTCGCACATGCCCGAGCTTCGTTTCTGAAATGTCACTAAGTGTGATTATCATGCATTGGTCAGTAATTGAGAACAAGTCACCTATCGGCCGCTAAATGGGACGTGTTTGGATTCCGAGGCCCGTGGTGTCAACATCGCGGCGACTAACCTGCCGAATGCTAATCGCCGCTGGGTCGCCGCACGGCTAAGCCTGACTCTAACGAGTGTGAACACTCTGCTGATTAAAAAGATTAATAAGGCTAATGGGTAAAAAAACAAAAAAAGCAGCGTCAGTTTAAGGCTGAAGCAGTGGGACAAACAGACTTGAGGGGGCACAGACAAAGGAAGGCACTGAGAGAGCGTGTGTGTGTGTGGGGGGGCTCCCCTCATTTCTTCATTCAGTCTGTTTGGCACTCATTCTCCACGAGTGGCTGTGACCCCAGTGTTGGCATGCCGTGAGAGTGAGCTGTATGAGTGAGGGAGGGTTTATGTGTGTCGTTTTTTTTTGGGGGGGGGGCTTTTGTGCATTATGACGCCATGGTTCTGCTGCTCTTTGTGTGTGTGTGTGTGTGTGTGCATGCGTGTGCGTGATTGCACGCGTGTGAAAATTGGCTCTGCGTGAATGGAGCTAAGTGGGAGTCACCCGGAGAGTGTTTCTGGGTAATTTGTCTCTTGTGTCTGCAGCTCCACGGTGACGTCGCCGCTGCAGAGCTGCTCTTCTGTTCCTCGTCTTCGGACCAAAAGAGTGGGCGGGAGGGGGGCGGGGGGGAGAACGCGTCTTACTGACAGAGCCATTCCCCGTGGTTACAATGTGTATTCACGAGATGAGGCGTGCGGCGCACTTGAGGCTAGATGAGAAAGCGCAGCAAATTGACCTTGATGGGATGTCGTGGGGAGTGGCTTTTGGCCCTTTTTCTTTATCTTTCCCCCCGGAGTAGCGCTTGGCGCTGTTACACATTTGATTCCTGAAGTTTCCTTCACTTCCGCTGGTGGACATGATGTGCTCGACAGCTTTTAGCTGTTCTTAAAGTAGCTTGTTTCCTGTTTAATATTCATATCTACGTTTTGAGGGAAGCTCAATGGCTTCGTTACGTTTCTGTGGAAAATAATGACAAAGTGCTGTCGTTGACATTTTAGGCAATTATTTAATTTTTTCTGCCAAAATATGGAATCTGCCAATTCAATGTAAGTTTTTATTACATTACATTTCATTTAGCTGACGCTTTTATCCAAAGCGACTTACAATAAGTGCATTCCACTATGTTTAGGCACTGGCAGGACTTAGGGTAAGATCCTGGTCCCGGTTTAATAGAGACCAGGTCTGCAGTGACCTGATTGTTAACGTGTGACTGACTCTTCCCCCATCCTTCACTTCAAGTTCTTAACAGACACTCCAGAGACACATGTCAATCAATAAATCCTACATAAATAAACATGATTGTTTAGTAATGAATTCTGGCCTTTAATCTGACCGAATTGGTGTTTTAGTTCACTTTATTAATAAAAATGTATTGAAGTATAATCTTCAGAATTAAACACCAAATGATAATAACATCATTTCATGGCAATCAAAACAAGTTCAGTCTACAGTTTATAAATATTCCTACCCTGTATTGATAATAAGATAAATAAATTAACGATTGTGGATTTATTATCAGTTGGGTAGAAGAGAGAAAGTGTCTTTTCTATCAAGAAAATCCTTCTTTGCTCTTCTTTCAATAAAAACAATAAAGTCTGCATTTCTGATATAACCGATGCGCCTCATCGGGAGCCGCCATTGTTGATTAGAACGCCTCTCTGTGATGTCTCACACATGCCTGAGCCGACCTTGTAGATTTATTTCTATGTGTTTGTAAATATGTATGTATGTGGAAATGTGTATCTGCATTTAATTAAATCCTTTGTTCTTTGTATGTCTGCCTGTGAAACACATTGCTGCACGTTTTGATATGTGATGTATCAATAAGCTTTATTACTGTTATCAAGATATGTTTTTAGATTAAACCTTCATTGCACAACATGAGACTAGTAGCCAACAACCGAGCCGTAAGTATTACAACTACACAGATATTAAGGATTTTCTACAAATATGAGAGCCAATCAGCTCTTTGATCTAGCGACAGCCAGGCCTTTCCCATCATGCACTGGTTCATGCGCCGCCTGACTTTAAAAACCGCGGCCGTCTCCCAATGTGGCGGCCCGGACCCTAATTTGTTTCCATAACAATAAGAGAAACAAGGCGGCGAGAAGGCGTGTAAGTGTATGGACCACACGGAGAGAATTTCAACAGAAGTTGGGCGGATTTATTTTTTCTTCTCATTGTTATTGATTCAACCCTTTGTGTTTGATATATAAAAAGAAATTTGCTTGGTTTCAAGCGTATAACTGGGAATGCCATTGCCAAACCATGCACACAAAATTCAATGATACTTATCCACCTGGGAGTATGACCCCAGGAGCATGTAAACCCAGCAGCGTTCTGCTTTGCTTTGTGAGCAGACCCAAAAAAAAGAAAAAGTGTCCATTAAGATTGCATGGCTCTTTCAAGGACAAAGAAGCCTTTTTCTGTAGCGCAGGTAGTAAATCTGTTTTTAAGCTACAACAGACGTATTACATGCCGTACTTGATAGCAAAAAAATGCAATTGCAAAGCAAATAAAAGGAGTAGAGTTGTCCATAAAGCCTCGCCTCAGAATCGCAGCGGATGAAAGCACAAATGTGACTGATGTCGCCCAGCTGTGAGTTTGGCTTAGGTTGCTGAAAGAGGATTTTATTTGGAGAAAATGGGTTTTGCATGCTGCCATTCCGTGAAAAACCGAGAGGCGATGTTATTCTGAATGGACTTTAATGAGAAAATTAAACAATGAATGTGTGTGCACGGACGGCATCTCCCAGTGGGAGGGGCTTGCAGGCGACAAGAACTCTTAACTCCTCATTTCAAGACATAGAAATGATAAATGTGTCAGTTTTACCACGGACATAGTCATCGTGACGTCACCCATTGGTCTGTAGAACGCCGTTTTGAAGCCCTCAGTTCCCCATCGCCATCTTGGATTAGGGCCATCGCCATGTTGTTGTTGTTGTTTTGCAGCCAATGAACGTAAACTAGCATATTTGGAATGCAGAATAATGATGTAGATATGCTATTTACGCAGCCTACTCTGCTTTATGGTCTATTTTGTACCAAACAGTGCAACGAAGGTTCGAGGTTCAGGGTGGAGGAGGAGACAAGAGACCGTAAATGATATCTGCACTGAGAAAAAGTGGCCTGTTTGGTTGAAAATATAAATACGGTCTCATGGTTATGATTATACTTCTATTACGTTCCTGGTTGCACATACTTTATGTTTCATTATCGCAGAAGACCTTGTGATCTTCTGTGACGTTCACAGAAAGAGCTGCCTCTTCTTTCATCGATGTTCAGGAGGATCTTGAATCCATCAAAGACGCCTCACCTGGCTGAAATTGACATGGATTTCCATTTCCATTAGTCAGCGATGAGAGGAAGACATGAACGTGTACAGATATCTGTAGTGATAAAGAATAAGAACCGCTAGGACAAATAAATCCATCTACTTCTGATTGACTTTAATTGGGAAGGAACATCCCATTTATGGCCAGATAGTTACGCTTTAAAGATTTTCAGAACCCTGAGGTCAGAGTATAGAACCTTGAGGTCAGACTATAGAACTCTGAGATCAGAGAACCCTGAGGTCAGACCATAGAACCCTGAGGTCAGAGCACAGAACGTTGAGGTCAGAGAAAAGGACCCTGAGGTCAGAGAACCTTGTGGTCAGAACATAGAACCCTGTGCTCAGAACATAGACCCTTAGGTCAGAGCATAGAACCTTGAGATCAGAGCATAGAATCCTAAGATAAGAGCATAGGACCCAGAGATCAGAGCATAGAACCTTGAGGTCAGAGCATAGAACCCTGAGTTCAGATAAGGTTAGAGCATCCTGACGTCAGAGGATCTGATGTCAGAGCATAGAACTCTGAGATCAGAGAACCCTGATGTCACAGCATAGAACTCTGAGATCAGAGAACCCTGATGTCACAGCATAGAACTCTGAGATCAGAGAACCCTGATGTCAGAGCGTAGAACCCTGAGATCAGATAACCCTGAAGTCAGAGCAAAGAACCCTGAGGTCAGAGAACCCTGTGGTCAGAACATAGACCCCTGAGGTCAGGGCATAGAACCTTGAGATCAGAGCATATAACGCTGAGATCAGAGAACCCTGAAGTCAGAGCATAGAACCCTGAGCTCAAAGCATAAAACCCTAATGATAAAACACGGAAGCCTGATGTCCAAGAACCCTGAGATCAGAGCATAGAACCTTGAGATCAAACATCCCCAAAACAGACAGGCCATGTCTTTTATGATTTTTTTCACCTCCTATATCTGCAGTTTAGATAGATATAACCTTGAGATCAGATAACCCTGAGGTCAGAGCATAGAACCCTGAGGTCAGTGAAAGCTGAGGTCAGAGCATAGAACCCTGAGATTATAGTACCCTGAGGTCAGATTATAGAACCCTGAGGTTAGAGCATAGAACCCTGATGATAAAGCACAGAACTCTGAGGTCAGAGCACAGAACGCTGATAAAGCACAGAATCCTGTGGTCAGAGAACCCTGAGATCAGAGCATAGAACCCCGAGGTCAGAGCATAGAACCTTGAGGTCAGAGCATAGAAACCTGAGATCAGAGAATAGAACCGTGAGATCAGAGCATAGAACCCTGAGGTCAGAGCATAGAATCCTGAGGTCAGAGCATAGAACCTTGAGGTCAGAGCATATGAACCCCCTACATAGACAGGCCATGTCTTTCATGAGTTTTCTTCCCTCCTATATCTGCATTTTAGTCACATTTCTTTTATTTATCAAAGTATTTGCTGTTCTACGGCATCACAGCAACCAGTGAGGTACCCGGTAACTGTTGTTAGGAGCAACCATGATGACGCCTGTACACAAGACACTTTCCTGATTGGGTTACTCCAAATCCAACTGCACCTGAACTACCTTAGTTATACCTTTTTGGCAGCGGCATTTCAGTTCAAGACTGAAGCGTGTGATGTTGATTATATGGTATTGTGAGGGGGTTTCATTTCTTTTGTCTCCATTCAGAGCCAACACCTCTGTGGGGAGAGAGAAAAATGAAAACTGTATGATTAACGCTGCAGAAATTGCAGCAAGGTTGTATTGGATTGCACAGCACTACATCATCATGTCCACCCCTGGTATTTTAAATTAAATGACAAAACGCATTGTTTGTCCATCACCTCTCCAACGAAAAAAACAAAGAGGAATATTTCTCATCAAGTCACTGCCAAAAGTAAAAAAGTTGTGTGAAAGTAAATCAGTTCTGTAACATGTGAAAACGATCATGGTCACAAGGTTTAGTTAGGGTCAGGCACAGAAATGACAAAGGGACTAACGTCGCCATGGCTACAAAAATGAAACACTTGAGTTGAGGTTATGGAATCATGGTCATGCTTTATAAAAAAAAGACCAAAACTGACAGATAGTTGTTGCCAAACACACAGCAGTCCTCTCTGTTTAAGTCTATTGTTTTGTTGACCCATCCATCCAGCACTGCCCCCACTGACCTTATCACTCCATAATAACGTCCCCTGACTTCCTCCTATTGCTCCAGTCATAATAGACTCTTTTTTCCCGTTGGCACGTCGTAGCAGAAAGCAAAGGTGCAATAATAACATTAAAAAAATGACTGCATTCCAGGGTCCAGGTATTGTGCATTGCTGGCTCGCTGCCACCGCCGACTGTGACACATGAAAGCTGCAGAGCCATCGTTAACAGAATTTGTTCCATCTGTGTGTCTTTGTGTGTGTGTGTGTGTGTGTGTGTGTGTGTGTGTGTGTGTGTGTGTGTGTGTGTGTGTGTGTGTGTGTGTTCCCCCTGCTATGACAAGTCCAAATGTCTATTCAAACCTGTGGTCATTTCTAAAGCTCGTTCTTTTGTCTTCCTCCAGAGCCCTTGGAGTCAACACACACACAATACAAAAGAAATGTTTGGGTGAGTAAAGTACAGACATTGCAGGGATGTTGTATTGCAAGGTGCATGTTGGCATGTCAACCGCCCGCTATTATAAAGGCCATTCTCGTACCCCTTCTCTGGGCTTTGGGGCGATTTGGGCTGGGCGATATGGCGATACGAGGAAATCAAATCTCACTGTATTCAGGACCGAATACCTCAATTTCGATATTGCGGCGCTATTGGTACTCTGAGACAATATTGAAACAGTGCTATTTTTGATGAATTATAATTAAGGTAATGTGCATATAATGACTGTATTGCCCAATCCTACCTTATATGCATGCAGGGACATCTGGGCAAGTTTTGCCTTATTGCCAGTCGTTACATATGTCTCTTTATCACAGATAAAAGGATCACTGTTGCCAAATTACAATAACCGACGAGGTGAACGTTTACATTTAGATATGCATTATGTATGCAAATGTGCAATTTGTTTCCCCCACCATCTGAATTCACAGCATGATCACCAGGCAAGGAAGACGTATGAAATACAAAGTAAAAAGGCTGCGATCAAGCATGCCCTTCTTTTGCCATAATGCAGTGAAAATCACGGTTTTATTTTGAAAACCGTGAAATACTTTTCTTTTCTTCTTTCACAAAAGAAAATCTCACTCAAATAGAATGAACATACACCGATGGCTGTAGGGCTGCAAACAACACTGTGCAGTGCTAAACGTTGATGGGCACAGTGAGTCTACATAATAGATGCACTAAAACAGGCCGTTTGCCTCCAGTGGCCTCAATGAACAGCCACACTGCCATCTAGTGGCAGAGAGAGGAAACGCAGGCCTGAAAGCTGGCGGCTGGAAGTTGCATTAGCAGCTGCTGTGGTGCAGAATAGTGCTGACCTTGTGTATGTCATTGGGGATATAAACATCCGTTCAGGTATTCTACACACAGACAAGGTGTACAAACAAATGCACACACACGCACACACATACACACATGCACGCACACACGCACACACACACACACACACACACATACATACATACATACATACATACATACACAAAGAGAGACAGAGAAAGAGAGAGAGAGAGTCCACATACCCACATAAAAGAGAGTCAGTGCAGAAAGAAAAAGAAAGCATCTTTTGTCCATAAAACCATACTTTGAGATAAATACCTGCAGACTCGTGCAGCATATTCTCTGCACGTGAGGGCATGTAAAACACAATTAAACAAAACCAAGGGCTTTAAATACATTTGCTTGCAGGTGAATACAGACTTGCATTTTCAGCATTTACTAAAAACACTGAAATTTACCCTTTTCAATTCAAATTGCAAAGTGTGGGTTTTATTAATGTTTGAAATGATTCTGTTACTTAATTTGTAAGGATATCCCTTCATCCCTTTGTAGCTCTCCTTGTTTGTACCGGCGGTGTCAGACTGCAGCTTGACTCCCTGCTCTCGTCAGCAGCAAGGCTACACACAGAGACAGCAGAAAGAGCTCTTACGTGGGCAGCTCCATTTTATTTGAATGTGCTGCACAATAAATGTAATTACTGACACTAGAGACTTTAAATGCTTTAAAATATAACCTTGTGGACTTGTCTTTGTGTTAAATATGCAAGTGTTATTTTAATTTTTTTACAATCTGTATTTTATATTAATATTTTAATAGCTTTTTTTATTTATCGTCTTTGGGTTAATGTTGGTGCGTGACATGATTGTGCTGTCATTTTGTCTCTCAAATTAATTAATAGCAGTCTCAGGAGACCTTCCTGGTTAGATAAAGGTCAAATAAATAAATAAAGGTCACAATAATAAAGCCAACATAATTACACTGACAAGACAAGTCCTTCAGTCGGTAATGATTTGCTTGTCACAAACAAATGTCTAAATGTTCACATTGCCCTGGAGGCCGGAATCAACCGTTTCCTGTGTTGTAGTTGGTTGCAGAATCTAATGCTAAACACACACACACACACACACTCACGCACGCTCATGCATGCACAAACACACTGACTAGCACAGGGCTGCAGTGGGTGACCAAGCGTTTGACGTTTGACAAGTGGATGGAAACAGTTGAGGTTTCTGAAGCCCCCCCCCCCCTCCACTGCAGAGGGGTTTGAGCAGAAAAACACAGAGGCTGAAAATCCCCTGGATAGCATCTGCAGCAACTAGCTTAGCAACAGTGTTGTGAAAAATGCACGCAACACTTGCAGACACACACAGCTGGACCCACACACATTCACGTACACACACACACACACACACATTGAGAAATATGAGCGGTATTAACGAAAGCTTCCTTTCCAGCCTGCCTTGCACTTTGGTTGAGTTCATTTTTCAGCCTAGTTTGGTTCAGTTTTAATCAGCGTCATCTAATAAGTCTCCAGGCACCGCTCTGTCACACACCATTTCTGTTTACAGTACCACTCTCCTTCCACTGCAGTTCAAGTTAGTTTTTTGGGGAGAAATGTAGTCCTCGACTACTGACTGTTTATCCTCAAGTGGACTGGCCTTGGAGGCGGCTGTGGGCCCTGATGTGTGTTTGGATGGCTTTTTCCCATCAGCCTTGACCAATTGTCTTCAACGGTTTCAGCTTCTAAATCTTCTACCTGTCTCCTGGACCCCATTCCAAGAGGTTTTGCCTTTGATTGGCACCTCGCTGCTGGATATTATCAATGGTTCTTTATTAACAGGTTATGTGCCACAGTCTCTCAAAGTGGCTGTAATTAAACCTCTTCTCCAGAAGCCAACTCTCAATCCAGGTCTTGCTAACTACAGACCTATCTCTAACCTTCCATCCCTGTCTAAGATTCTGGAGAAAGTTGCAAATCAGTTGTGTGACTTTTTAGATAGCAATAGTTTATTTGCGTACTTTCAGTCCGGATTTAGAAAGCATCATAGCACGGAGACAGCACTGGTGACAATTACGAATTACCTTCTAGTTGCATCAGATAGGGGACTTGTAACTGTTCTGGTCCTGTTAGACCTTAGTGCTGCATTCGACACCATTGACCATGACATTTTATTACAGAGACGAGACCAGGTGATTGGTATTAAAGGTACCCCACTAAGCTGGTTTTAAGTCGTATTTATCAGATCGATCTCAGTTTGTATATGTAAATGATGAAGCCTCGATGAACACCGGCGTTCGTCATGGAGTTCCACAAGGTTATGTGCTTGGACCAATTTTGTTCACCTTGTATATGCTTCCTTTAGGCAATGTTATCAGGAAACACTCAATAAGCTTTCATTGTTATGCCGATGATACCCAGCTATACATATCGATCAAGCCAGATGATACCAACCAGGTGGTTCAATTTCAAGCGTGTCAAAGACATATAAACCTGGATGAGCTGCAACTTCCCGATGTTGAACTCGGACAACAATGAAGTTATTTTGCTTGGCCCAGAACATCTCAGAAATCAATTATCGAATTATATTGTTTCTCTTGATGGCATTGCTCTGGCATCCAGCACCACCGTGAGGAATCTAGGAGTTGTCTTTGATCAAGACTTGTCCTTCGGTTCCCACGTGAAACAGATCTCAAGGACCGCCTTTTTTCACCTACGCAACATTTCAAGGATCAGGTACATCCCGTCTCGAAGGGATGCAGAAACGTTGATCCACGCATTTGTTACTTCAAGACTGGATTACTGTAACTCTGTATTATCAGGCTGCTCTGCTGGGTCTCTCAGGTCTCTACAGTTGATCCAGAATGCTGCAGCTCGTGTACTAACGAGGACTAGGAGGAGAGATCACATTACCCCTGTATTACATTACATTACATTTCATTTAGCTGACGCTTTTATCCAAAGCGACTTACAATAAGTGCATTCTACGGTTACAAACAAGAATCAGAACAACAAGAATCAAGAAGGTACAATTTCGTCCAAAAGTTTAACTACAAAGTGCTATCAGTAAGAGCCATTCCAGTGCTACTATAGTGCTACATCCTTTATTCAAGATATAATCGGAAAAGATGTGTTTTTAGTTTGCGACGGAATATGTAGAGACTTTCTGCTGTTCTGATGTCAATGGGGAGCTCATTCCACCATCGAGGAGCCAGGACAGTGAACAGTCGAGACTTTGTTGAGTGTTTAGCTCTCAGTGACGGAGCTACAAGGCGATTGGCAGAAGCCGAGCGGAGCGCACAAGCTGGGGTGTAAGGTTTTACCATGTCCTGGATGTAGACTGGACCAGTATTAGCTGCTCTCCACTGGCTTCCTGTAAGATCAAGAATCGTATTTAAGGTCCTTCTTCTTACCTACAAAGCCTTAACTGGTGATGCACCATCATATCTTAGGGAGCTTATAGTACCATAATGTCCCACCAGAGAGCTGCGCTCAATGAATGCAGGGCTACTTGTGGTTCCTAGAGTCTTAAAAAGTAGGATGGGGGCCAGAGCCTTCAGTTATCAAGCTCCCTTTCTGTGGAACCAGCTTCCACTTTCAGTCATTAAGACTTTTCTCTTTGATAGTGCTTATAGTTAGAGCTGGCTCAGGTCGGCCCTGGTCCAGCCCCATATGCTGCCATAGGGCTAGACTGCTGGGGAACATCTTAGTATACACTGAGCTTCTCTCTACTCTTCTCTCTCTCCTTGCTCATCCTTGCTATCCTTCTGGATGAATTAATGTCTCTTTAATGCCCATTACTAACTCTACTTCTTGGGAGCCTCTGTGCTTCCACTCCTCAAGCTTCCATGGATCGTGGCTGTCTGGAGTCGGTCCTGTTCCCTGCCATGGCGGCCCTACTGATGCCCCTCACCTCTGCCTCTGTCTGCTGGCGTGGATCGTGGTTATCTGGATCGTGGTCCATGTCTACTACTCATTACATGAATGATTTCTGTCATATTCATTGAATGTGCTGTAACTCTGTTACGTTGATTCTGTACACATGACATCTATTGCTTCTGTGTCACCAGTTGAGGTGGCCAGCCAGCCACGCCCACCTCATTTGGCTCACTCCGTTCACCTGCACACACAGCGGGTTCCAGTTGTCCATAATTAGACCAGTATTTAACCACCACTCTCACTCTCCTTCTCTGCCAGATTGTTTTGATGTTCATTCTCAACCTTCCAGCATACCTCCCTGACTGCCCGGAGCCGATCTTGCCTGTCCCCGACTACCCGACTCGCCTAATCCTCGCTGTTCCCGAGCTACGATCTGACGTCCCGGTGCCGACCTTTGCCTGTCCTTCACAATCCGTATTTATCATTGTACAAGCTTTGTTGTCTGTGATTCTACGCCCCAGTAAAGTTGACATTCCAGATCTCTGCTGCTCGTGTCCTTCGTTCTGCATCTGGGTTCGACACTCACCCGTGATATTCTGTCCATCCGGGGAGAGGGATCCTCCTGTTGCTCTCCTGAAGGTTTTTACTATTTTTTGGGGGAGTTTTTCCTGATCCAATGTGAGGTCCCGGGACAGGGATGTCGTATGTGTACAGATTGTAAAGCCCTCAGAGGCAAATCTGTATTTGTGATTTTGGGCTATACAAAATAAACTGAATCGAATTTGAATTGAGTAGTCTGCATGATCATACTTTAAAATCTTACTGTAAGTTGAGGAGCAAGCTAAACTAGAAAATTTCGCAAGAAATTTTGAAAGTGTGGCGCCTACTGCCGTAATAGCTGAAAATAATTGAATATTGCTGAATAAAGCTCAATAAAGCTGAAAATAGCATAATATAGCTTAATATAGCTCATTTTAGGTGTAAACTGCTGAATATAGCTGAATATAGCTGAATATAGCTAATAGCTGAAAATAGTTGAATATTGCTGAATAAAGCTCAATATAGCTCAATAAAGCTGAAAATAGCATAATATAGCTTAATATAGGTCATTTTAGGTGTAAACTGCTGAATATAGCTGAATATAGCTGAATATAGCTGAATATAGCTAATAGCTGAAAATAGTTGAATATTGCTGAATAAAGCTCAATATAGCTCAATAAAGCTAAAAATAGCATAATATAGCTTAATATAGCTCATTTTAGAGAGAGAGAGAGAGACAAACAGAGGGGAGGGGTGGGAGAGACACAGAGAGAGAGAGAGACAGAAGGAGAGAGAGATACAGGGGGAGAGGCAGACATTCAGAAGTCAGTTGCCCTATGTGTGTGCGTGTATCTGTCAATCAAAGGTTTCCACGGTGATAAGAGCAGTTGGTCCTGTCCTGATGAGCTGGTGATTCGAAACACCTGTGTCAGTTAGTGACTGAGAGGGAGACTGGACTGTAGATTTAACCAAAACAACCTGTCAAACAAATGAATGTGATAGGAAAACCGTAACTCCGTTTAAAAAAATGAAGGCATCGTGAGAAGCACAAGACTTTTGTGAACGTTGCCGTGTACTCAAATGTTTGGGGGGTTTAGAAATGAGAGCGCAAAGGCAGTTCATAAAATGCCTCCGTTTGCTTCATGAGAGAAGATTTTGCTCCGATTTAACATGGGTCTTAATGGAGCAGTTGGTTGACTTCATGTCGCTTTCAGGCTTGCTGACAAAAAAGTAAATGTTTGTGGGATTCCACGAGACATTTGTACAAGCAAGCACAAGATTTCCTACGTTTTGTGCTATAAATTATGCCTGTAGAGTGAATATTGGGGCAGTAATGGCAATTTACAAATATTTATTTCTGATGAATCTGAAGCTTTCTCGTGCTCTAGCGATGACATCACGTGCTCTGAGCGTGCACTTCACGTGCACTTCACCCCACACACACCCATTGTAAATTTTTTCGCCGTTTTTTGCGTTTTTCAGGAAAACCGCCGGTCGAATCTCTTAGCAGGGTCATAGCACACGATTCCCGATCAGGCCGCTCGTTTTGATGTATTTTGTACGCATGTGCTGGCAACGCTCCGGGATCCTTAGTGGTCCAAAGTTTAGGCAGAACGGGAATAAATAAATAACTAGAAAATTTCGCAAGAAATTTTGAAAGTGTGGCGCCTACTGCCGTAATAGCTGAAAATAATTGAATATTGCTGAATAAAGCTCAATATAGCTCAATAAAGCTGAAAATAGCATAATATAGCTTAATATAGCTCATTTTAGGTGTAAACTGCTGAATATAGCTAATAGCTGAAAATAGTTGAATATTGCTGAATAAAGCTCAATATAGCTCAATAAAGCTGAAAATAGCATAATATAGCTTAATATAGCTCATTTTAGGTGTAAACTGCTGAATATAGCTGAATATAGCTGAATATAGCTAATAGCTGAAAATAGTTGAATATTGCTGAATGAAGCTCAATATAGCTCAATAAAGCTAAAAAATAGCATAATATAGCTTAATATAGCTCATTTTAGAGAGAGAGAGAGAGACAGACAGAGGGGAGGGGTGGGAGAGACACAGAGAGAGAGAGACAGAAGGAGAGAGAGATACAGGGGGAGAGCCAGACATTCAGAAGTCAGTTGCCCTATGTGTGTGCGTGTATCTGTCAATCAAAGGTTTCCACGGTGATAAGAGCAGTTGGTCCTGTGTGAAACTGCCCTAATTAGCTCATTTGAAGCACCTGTGTCACCAGGGTGAAGAGCAGACGAGATCTTAAGACTCGTACGTCTCTCTATGTATCTATAACAAGTATATGTGCATGTATATGTCTGTTAATGTAGGTTAAATAACTACGTGTGTGTGAAACTGCCCTGATGACCTCATTTGAAGCACCTGTGTCACTCAGCAGTTAGTGTTTCCCACACGCGCGCGCCACGGTTACCATGGCGATTGGAGAGGCACAGCTCTGTCCCTTAGGGAGAGATATTTAATGAAAACAACCTGTCAAACTAATGAATTTGATAGGAAAACCGTAACTCCGTATGAAAAAACGAAGACATCGTGAGAAGCACAAGACTTTTGTGAACGTTTACGTGTACTTAAATGTTTGGTGGGTTTAGAAATGAGCGCTTAGAGGCAGTTCAGAAAGAGCCCCCGTTTGCTCATTTAGAGAAAACTCTGCTCCGATTTAACATGGGGCTGAATGGAGCGGTTGGCTGACTTCATGTCGCTTTCTTGCTTTTTGACAAAAAAGTAAATGTTTTTGGGACTCCACGACACATTTGTACAAGCAAGCACAAGATTTTCTACGTTTTGTACTATAAATTATGCCTGTGGAGTGAAAATTGTGGCAGTAATGGCAATTTACAAATATTTATT
This sequence comes from Cottus gobio, assembly GCA_023566465.1. Classification (NCBI taxonomy): domain Eukaryota; kingdom Metazoa; phylum Chordata; class Actinopteri; order Perciformes; family Cottidae; genus Cottus; species Cottus gobio. Next base: position 5,281,976 of record CM042219.1, read on the forward strand.
TCTGATGAATCTGAAGCTGGTTCGTGCTCTAGCGATGACATCACGTGCTCTGAGCTGCCACATACACACCCATTGTAAAGTCAGAAATGGTCTGAATATTTTCCAAAACTTGAACAAATATTGGAGGAAAACTGTGCTAGCTATCAAAAAATGTCCAATTAGGAAAATGAAGTCCATCCTTTTGTTAACGTTTCAAAGGTTTAATCATTTCTCTACGTTAAAGTATGGCGAGTCAATATGGCCACAAAGTTGAGTGTTTCTTTTGCTCTCTTTTCGCCGAAACCCCATGTAAGCGGATGGGACAATTTCTCGCCGTTTTTTGCGTTTTTCGGGAAAACCGCCGGTCGAATCCCTTAGCAGGGTCATAGCACACGATTCCCGATCAGGCCGCTCGTTTTGATGTATTTTGTACGCATGTGCTGGCAACGCTCCGGGATCCTTAGTGGTCCAAAGTTTAGGCAGAACGGGAATAATAACTAGAAAATTTCGCAAGAAATTTTGAAAGTGTGGCGCCTACTGCCGTAATAGCTGAAAATAATTGAATATTGCTGAATAAAGCTCAATCTAGCTCAATAAAGCTGAAAATAGCATAATATAACTTAATATAGCTCATTTTAGGTGTAAACTGCTGAATATAGCTCAATATAGCTAATAGCTGAAAATAGTTGAATATAGCTCAATAAAGCTGAAAATAGCATAATATATGTTAATATAGCTCATTTTAGGTGTAAACTGCTGAATATAGCTGAATATAGCTGAATATAGCTAATAGCTGAAAATAGTAGAATATTGCTGAATAAAGCTCAATATAGCTCAATAAAGATGAAAATAGCATAATATAGCTTAATATAGCTAATTTTAGGTGTATATAGCTGAATATAGCTGAATATAGCTGAATATAGCTAATAGCTGAAAATAGTTGAATATTGCTGAATAAAGCTCAAAATAGCATAATATAGCTGAATATAGCTCATTTTAGAGAGAGAGAGAGAGAGAGAGAGACAGACAGACAGAGGGGAGGGGTGGGAGAGACACAGAGAGAGAGAGAGACAGAAGGAGAGAGAGATACAGGGGGAGAGGCAGACATTCAGAAGTCAGTTGCCCTATGTGTGTGCGTGCATCTGTCAATCAAAGGTTTCCACGGTGATAAGAGCAGTTGGTCCTGTCCTGACGAGCTGGTGATTCGAAACACCTGTGTCAGTTAGTGACTGAGAGGGAGACTGGACTGTAGATTTAACCAAAACAACCTGTCAAACAAATGAATGTGATAGGAAAACCGTAACTCCGTTTAAAAAAATGAAGGCATCGTGAGAAGCACAAGACTTTTGTGAACGTTGCCGTGTACTCAAATGTTTGGGGGGTTTAGAAATGAGAGCGCAAAGGCAGTTCAGAAAATGCCTCCGTTTGCTTCATGAGAGAAGATTTTGCTCCGATTTAACATGGGTCTTAATGGAGCAGTTGGTTGACTTCATGTCGCTTTCAGGCTTGCTGACAAAAAAGTAAATGTTTGTGGGATTCCACGACACATTTGTACAAGCAAGCACAAGATTTCCTACGTTTTGTGCTATAAATTATGCCTGTAGAGTGAATATTGGGGCAGTAATGGCAATTTACAAATATTTATTTCTGATGAATCTGAAGCTTTCTCGTGCTCTAGCGATGACATCACGTGCTCTGAGCGTGCACTTCACGTGCACTTCACCCCACACACACCCATTGTAAATTTTTTCGCCGTTTTTTGCGTTTTTCAGGAAAACCGCCGGTCGAATCTCTTAGCAGGGTCATAGCACACGATTCCCGATCAGGCCGCTCGTTTTGATGTATTTTGTACGCATGTGCTGGCAACGCTCCGGGATCCTTAGTGGTCCAAAGTTTAGGCGGAAGAGGAATAATAATAATAATAAGTATGCAGGAGAATATAAAGTTGGGCTGCTGCAAGGGCTATGAGCCCTTGCTGGCAGCGCCACACTTAACTAGAAATGGCATTTCCTGCAGAAAATGCGTTGGAGTGCTAAAAGCTGAAGCTTAAACTTAAATATTTGAAAAAGATAAGTGAAAATAGCTAAATTAAGCTGAAAATAGCTCAATATAGATCAATATTGCTGAATAAAGCTCAATATAGCTCAATAAGGCTCATTATAGCTGTAAATTGTTGAATAAAGCTGAATATAGCTGAATATAGCTAATAGCTACAAATAGTTGAATATTGCTGAATAAAGCTCAAAATAGCAGAATATAGCTAATAGCTGAAGATAGTTGAATATTGCTGAATCAAACTCAATATAGCTCAAAATAGCAGAATATAGCTCAATATAGCTCATTATAGCTGTAAATTGCTGAATAAAGCTGAATATAGCTGGATATAGCTAATAGCTGAAAATAGTTGAATATTGCTGAATATAGCTCAAAATAGCAGAATATAGCTCAATATAGCTCATAGCTGTAAATTGCTGAATAAAGCTGAATATAGCTGAATATAGCTAATAGCTGAAAATAGTTGAATATTGCTGAATAAAACTCAAAATAGCTCAAAATAGCAGAATATAGCTCAATATAGCTCATTATAGCTGTAAATTGCTGAATAAAGCTGAATATAGCTGAATATAGCTAATAGCTGAAAATAGTTGAATATTGCTGAATAAAGCTCAAAATAGCAGAATATAGCTGAATATAGCTCATTATAGCTGTGAATTGCTGAATAAAGCTGAATATAGTTCAATTTAGCAGATAGCTGAATATAGCTAAATATAGGTTAAAATAGCTTAAAATACAGAAAAGAGAAACTACCTGCTCAAAAGGGGAGGGGTGGGAGAGACAGAGAGAGTGAGAGAGACAGAAGGAGAGAGAGATAGAGAGAGAGAGAGAGACAGACATTCAGAAGTCAGTTGCCGTATGTGTGTGCGTGTGTATCTGTGTCTGTGTGTCTGTCAAACTGCATTAAGCTGTGTGCTGGTAACATCAAAGGTTTCCATAGTGACACTGCTCCTGTGTCAAACTGTCCTGAAGAGCTAATTAAAAACACCTGTGTCAGTGAGTGACTGAGAGGGAGACTGCACTGTAGATTTAACAAAAACAACCTGTCAAACTAATGAATGTGATAGGAAAACCGTAACTCCGTTTAAAAAAATGAAGGCATCGTGAGAAGCACAAGACTTTTGTGAACGTTTACGTGTACTCAAATTTTTGGGGGGTTTAGTAATGAGAGCTTAGAGGCAGTTCAAAAAGGGCCCCCGTTTGCTCCATGAGAGAAAGATTGTGCTCTGATTTAACATGGGTCTTAATGGAGCAGTTGGCGGACTTCATGTCGCTTTCTTGCTTTTTGATAAAAAAGTAAATGTTTGTGGGATTCCACCACACATTTGTCCAAGCAAGCACAATATTTCCTACGTTTATATGTAAAAATTATGCCTGAAGAGTGAGAATTGTGGAGTCAATGGCAATTTACAATTCTTTTTTTCTCGAGATCATGACGCTTCTCTGCACTCTAGCGATGACATCACGCACTCTGAGCTGCGCCATACACACTCATGTTAAAGGCAGAAGAGGATCTTAAGATTTATTAAATTCAAAAATTCATAGTTTAAAATTCTTAAAAGATAGAAAATATCTAAAAATATGCAGTCATAGTTGAAAAATATGTCTACATTTTAAAGTTGAAATGGTATCTTTAGCTGAAAGTATGCTGAACCTATAAGCTGTTAAAGTTGAGGATTTTCTCCATAGGAATCCCATGTTAAAAAAAAGCATAAAAAGATTAATATTAAGAAAAGTTGAAAAGTTAAAAATATGAAAGGTCATAGCCCCCCTCTCCTGAAGAAGCTGAATTTTTTAATATTTGAAAAGTTTAAGTAGCTGAAAAGCTGAAGGAGTTTAAGCAGTTCAAAATACGTACGGAAGAAATAGAATAATAATAATAACTAGAAAGAGCATTTCCTGCTGAAAATGCGTTGGAGTGCTAAAAGCTGAAGCTTAAAGCTTAAATATTTGAAAGAAATAAGTGAAAATAGCTAAATTAAGCTGAATATATCTGATAGTTGAAAATAGCTGAATAAATCTCAACATGGCTCAATAAACCTGTAAATAGCAGAATATAGCTCAATATAGCTGAGAATTGCTGAATAAAGCTGAATATAGCTGATAGCTGAATATTGCTGAATAAAGCTCAATATAGCTCAATAAACCTGAAAATAGCAGAATATAGCTCATTATAGCTGAAAATTGCTGAATAAAGCTGAATATAGCTGATAGCTGAATATTGCTGAATAAAGCTCAATATAGCTGAATAAAGGTGAATAAAGTAGAATATAGCTGAAAATTGCTGAATAAAGCTGAATATAGCTGATATCTGAATATTGCTGAATAAAGCTCAATATAGCTCAATAAACCTGAAAATTGCAGAATACAGCTCATTATATCTGAATATTGCTGAATAAACCTCAATATAGCTCAATAAACCTGAAAATAGCAGAATACAGCTCAATATAGCTCAATAAACCTGAAAATAGCAGAATACAGCTCAATATAGCTCAATAAACCTGAAAATAGCAGAATACAGCTCATTATAGCTGAAGATTGCTGAATAAAGCTGAATATAGCTGATATCTGAATATTGCTGAATAAAGCTCAATATAGCTCAATAGAGCTAAAAATAGCAGAATATAGCTCATTATAGCTGAAAATTGCGGAATAAAGTTGAATATAGCTCAATATAGCTGATAGCTGAAAATTGCTGAATAAAGCTCAATTTAGCTCAATAGAGCTAAAAATAGCAGAATATTGCTCATTATAGCTGAACATTGCTGAATAAAGCTGAATATAGCTGATAGGTGAATATTGCTGAATAAAGCTCAATATACCTCAATAAAGCTGAGCATTGCAGAATATAGCTCATTATAACTGTAAATTGATGAATAAAGCTGAATATAGCTGAATATAGCTAATAGCTGAAAATAGTTGATTATTGCTGATTAAAGCTCAATATAGCTGTAAATTAATGAATAAAGCTGAATATGGCTAAATATAGCTGAATATAGCTAATAGCTGAAAATAGTTGAATATTGCTGAATAAAGCTCAAAATAGCAGAATATAGCTGAATATAGCTCATTATAGCTGTGAATTGCTGAATAAAGCTGAATATAGTTCAATTTAGCAGATAGCTGAATATAGCTAAATATAGGTTAAAATAGCTTAAAATACAGAAAAGAGAAACTACCTGCTCAAAAGGGGAGGGGTGGGAGAGACAGAAGGAGAGAGAGATAGAGAGAGAGAGCCAGACATTCAGAAGTCATTGGCGTATGTGTGTGCGTGTGTATCTGTGTCTGTGTGTCTGTCAAACTGCACACTAAGCAGAGCACCTGTGTGCTGGTAACATCAAAGGTTTCCATAGTGACACTGCTCCTGTGTCAAACTGTCCTGAAGAGCTAATTAAAAACACCTGTGTCAGTGAGTGACTGAGAGGGAGACTGCACTGTAGATTTAACAAAAACAACCTGTCAAACTAATGAATGTGATAGGAAAACCGTCACTCCGTTTAAAAAAATGAAGGCATCGTGAGAAGCACAAGACTTTTGTGAACGTTTACGTGTACTCAAATTTTTGGGGGGTTTAGAAATGAGAGCTTAGAGGCAGTTCAAAAAGGGCCCCCGTTTGCTCCATGAGAGAAAGATTGTGCTCCGATTTAACATTGGGCTGAATGGAGCAGTTGGCTGACTTCATGTCGCTTTCTTGCTTTTTGATAAAAAAAGTAAATGTTTGTGGGATTCCACCACACATTTGTACAAGCAAGCACAATATTTCCTACGTTTATATGTAAAAATTATGCCTGAATAGTGAGAATTGTGGAGTCAATGGCAATTTACAATTCTTTTTTTCTCGAGATCCTGACGCTTCTCTGCACTCTAGCGATGACATCACGCACTCTGAGCTCCGCCATACACACTCATGTTAAAAGAAGAAAAGGAGCTTAAGATTTATTAAATTCAAAAATTTATAGTTTAAAATTCTTAAAAGATAAAAAATATCTAAAAATATGCAGTCATAGTTGAAAAATGTGTCTACATTTTAAAGTTGAAATGGTATCTTTAGCTGAAAGTATGCTGAACCTATAAGCTGTTAAAGTTGAGGATTTTCTCCATAGGAATCCCATGTTAAAAAAAAGCATAAAAAGATTAATATTAAGAAAAGTTGAAAAGTTAAAAATATGAAAGGTCATAGCACCCCTCTCCTGAAGAAGCTGAATTTTTTAATATTTGAAAAGTTTAAGTAGCTGAAAAGCTGAAGGAGTTTAAGCAGTTCAAAATACGTACGGAAGAAATAGAATAATAATAAGCTGAATAAAGATTCAAAGAACAATAGTTGGGTGCTGAAGCACTCCAACTAACTAGAAATGGCATTTCCTGCAGAAAATGCGTTGGAGTGCTAAAAGCTGAAGCTTAAACTTAAATATTTGAAAAAGATAAGTGAAAATAGCTAAATTAAGCTGAAAATAGCAGAATATAGATCAATATTGCTGAATAAAGCTCAATATAGCTCAATAAGGCTCATTATAGCTGTAAATTGTTGAATAAAGCTGAATATAGCTGAATATAGCTAATAGCTACAAATAGTTGAATATTGCTGAATAAAGCTCAAAATAGCTCAATAAAGCTCAAAATAGCAGAATATAGCTGAATATAGCCAATAGCTGAAGATAGTTGAATATTGCTGAATAAAACTCAATATAGCTCAAAATAGCAGAATATAGCTCAATATAGCTCATTATAGCTGTAAATTGCTGAATAAAGCTGAATATAGCTGGATATAGCTAATAGCTGAAAATAGTTGAATATTGCTGAATATAGCTCAAAATAGCAGAATATAGCTCAATATAGCTCATTATAGCTGTAAATTGCTGAATAAAGCTGAATATAGCTGGATATAGCTAATAGCTGAAAATAGTTGAATATTGCTGAATATAGCTCAAAATAGCAGAATATAGCTCAATATAGCTCATAGCTGTAAATTGCTGAATAAAGCTGAATATAGCTGAATATAGCTAATAGCTGAAAATAGTTGAATATTGCTGAATAAAACTCAAAATAGCTCAAAATAGCAGAATATAGCTCAATATAGCTCATTATAGCTGTAAATTGCTGAATAAAGCTGAATATAGCTGAATATAGCTAATAGCTGAAAATAGTTGAATATTGCTGAATAAAGCTCAAAATAGCAGAATATAGCTGAATATAGCTAATTATAGCTGTGAATTGCTGAATAAAGCTGAATATAGTTCAATTTAGCAGATAGCTGAATATAGCTAAATATAGGTTAAAATAGCTTAAAATACAGAAAAGAGAAACTACCTGCTCAAAAGGGGAGGGGTGGGAGAGACAGAGAGAGTGAGAGAGACAGAAGGAGAGAGAGATAGAGAGAGAGAGCCAGACATTCAGAAGTCAGTTGCCGTATGTGTGTGCGTGTGTATCTGTGTCTGTGTGTCTGTCAAACTGCATTAAGCTGTGTGCTGGTAACATCAAAGGTTTCCATAGTGACACTGCTCCTGTGTCAAACTGTCCTGAAGAGCTAATTAAAAACACCTGTGTCAGTGAGTGACAGAGGGAGACTGCACTGTAGATTTAACAAAAACAACCTGTCAAACTAATGAATGTGATAGGAAAACCGTCACTCCGTTTAAAAAAATGAAGGCATCGTGAGAAGTACAAGACTTTTGTGAACGTTTACGTGTACTCAAATTTTTGGGGGGTTTAGAAATGAGAGCTTAGAGGCAGTTCAAAAAGGGCCCCCGTTTGCTCCATGAGAGAAAGATTGTGCTCCGATTTAACATTGGGCTTAATGGAGCAGTTGGCTGACTTCATGTCGCTTACCGGCTTTTTGATAAAAAAGTAAATGTTTGTGGGATTCCACGACACATTTGTACAAGCAAGCACAATATTTCCTACGTTTATATGTAAAAATTATGCCTGAAGAGTGAGAATTGTGGAGTCAATGGCAATTTACAATTCTTTTTTTCTCGAGATCCTGACGCTTCTCTGCACTCTAGCGATGACATCACGCACTCTGAGCTGCGCCATACACACTCATGTTAAAGGCAGAAGAGGATCTTAAGATTTATTAAATTCAAAAATTCATAGTTTAAAATTCTTAAAAGATAGAAAATATCTAAAAATATGCAGTCATAGTTGAAAAATATGTCTACATTTTAAAGTTGAAATGGTATCATTAGCTGAAAGTATGCTGAACCTATAAGCTGTTAAAGTTGAGGATTTTCTCCATAGGAATCCCATGTTAAAAAAAAGCATAAAAAGATTAATATTAAGAAAAGTTGAAAAGTTAAAAATATGAAAGGTCATAGCCCCCCTCTCCCGAAGAAGCTGAATTTTTTAATATTTGAAAAGTTTAAGTAGCTGAAAAGCTGAAGGAGTTTAAGCAGTTCAAAATACGTACGGAAGAAATAGAATAATAATAATAATAATAATAATAAGCTGAATAAAGATTCAAAGAACAATAGTTGGGTGCTGAAGCACTCCAACTAATAATAATAATAAGCTGAATAAAGATTCAAAGAACAATAGTTGGGTGCTGAAGCACTCCAACTAACTAGAAAATTTCGCAAGAAATTTTGAAAGTGTGGCGCCTACTGCCGTAATAGCTGAAAATAATTGAATATTGCTGAATAAAGCTCAATATAGCTCAATAAAGCAGAAAATAGCATAATATAGCTTAATATAGCTCATTTTAGGTGTAAACTGCTGAATATAGCTGAATATAGCTGAATATAGCTAATAGCTGAAAATAGTTGAATATAGCTCAATAAAGCTGAAAATAATATAATATAGCTTAATATAGCTCATTTTAGGTGTAAATTGCTGAATAAAGCTGAATATAATTATAGAATATAGAAACAGACAGACAGACAGACAGACAGTATGTGTGTGAAACTGCCCTAATTAGCTCATTTGAAGCACCTGTGTCACCAGGGTGAAGAGCAGACGAGATCTTAAGACTCGTACGTCTCTCTATGTATCTATAACAAGTATATGTGCATGTATATGTCTGTTAATGTAGGTTAAATAACTACGTGTGTGTGAAACTGCCCTGATGACCTCATTTGAAGCACCTGTGTCACTCAGCAGTTAGTGTTTCCCACACGCGCGCGCCACGGTTACCATGGCGATTGGAGAGGCACAGCTCTGTCCCTTAGGGAGAGATATTTAATGAAAACAACCTGTCAAACTAATGAATTTGATAGGAAAACCGTAACTCCGTATGAAAAAACGAAGACATCGTGAGAAGCACAAGACTTTTGTGAACGTTTACGTGTACTTAAATGTTTGGTGGTTTTAGAAATGAGCGCTTAGAGGCAGTTCAGAAAGAGCCCCCGTTTGCTCATTTAGAGAAAACTCTGCTCCGATTTAACATGGGGCTGAATGGAGCGGTTGGCTGACTTCATGTCGCTTTCTTGCTTTTTGACAAAAAAGTAAATGTTTTTGGGACTCCACGACACATTTGTACAAGCAAGCACAAGATTTCCTACGTTTTGTGCTATAAATTATGCCTGTAGAGTGAAAATTGTGGCAGTAATGGCAATTTACAATTATTTATTTCTGATAAATCTGAAGCTGGTTCTTGCTCTAGCGATGACATCACGTGCTCTGAGCTGCCACATACACACCCATTGTAAAGTCAGAAATGGTCTGAATATTTTCCTAAACTTGAACAAATATTAGAGGAGAACTGTGCTAGCTATCAAAAAATGTCCAATTAGGAAAATAAAGTCCATCCTTTTGTTAACGTTTCAAAGGTTTAATCATTTCTCTACGTTAAAGTATGGCGAGTCAATATGGCCACAAAGATGAGTGTTTCTTTTGCTCTCTTTTCGCCGAAACCCCATGTAAGCGGATGGGACAATTTCTCGCCGTTTTTTGCATTTTTCGGGAAAACCGCCGGTCGAATCTCTTAGCAGGGTCATAGCACACGATTCCCGATCAGGCCGCTCGTTTTGATGTATTTTGTGCGCATGTGCTGGCAACGCTCCGGGATCCTTAGTGGTCCAAAGTTTAGGCAGAACGGGAATAATAACTAGAAAATTTCGCAAGAAATTTTGAAAGTGTGGCGCCTACTGCCGTAATAGCTGAAAATAATTGAATATTGCTGAATAAAGCTCAATATAGCTCAATAAAGCTGAAAATAGCATAATATAGCTTAATATAGCTCATTTTAGGTGTAAACTGCTGAATATAGCTGAATATAGCTGAATATAGCTAATAGCTGAAAATAGTTGAATATTGCTGAATAAAGCTCAATATAGCTCAATAAAGCTAAAAATAGCATAATATAGCTTAATATAGCTCATTTTAGAGAGAGAGAGAGAGAGACAGAGAGAGGGGAGGGGTGGGAGAGACACAGAGAGAGAGAGACAGAAGGAGAGAGAGATACAGGGGGAGAGCCAGACATTCAGAAGTCAGTTGCCCTATGTGTGTGCGTGTATCTGTCAATCAAAGGTTTCCACGGTGATAAGAGCAGTTGGTCCTGTGTGAAACAGCCCTGATTAGCTCATTTGAAGCACCTGTGTCACCAGGGTGAAGAGCAGACGAGATCTTAAGACTCGTACGTCTCTCTATGTATCTATAACAAGTATATGTGCATGTATATGTCTGTTAATGTAGGTTAAATAACTACGTGTGTGTGAAACTGCCCTGATGACCTCATTTGAAGCACCTGTGTCACTCAGCAGTTAGTGTTTCCCACACGCGCGCGCCACGGTTACCATGGCGATTGGAGAGGCACAGCTCTGTCCCTTAGGGAGAGATATTTAATGAAAACAACCTGTCAAACTAATGAATTTGATAGGAAAACCGTAACTCCGTATGAAAAAACGAAGACATCGTGAGAAGCACAAGACTTTTGTGAACGTTTACGTGTACTTAAATGTTTGGTGGGTTTAGAAATGAGCGCTTAGAGGCAGTTCAGAAAGAGCCCCCGTTTGCTCATTTAGAGAAAACTCTGCTCCGATTTAACATGGGGCTGAATGGAGCGGTTGGCTGACTTCATGTCGCTTTCTTGCTTTTTGACAAAAAAGTAAATGTTTTTGGGACTCCACGACACATTTGTACAAGCAAGCACAAGATTTTCTACGTTTTGTACTATAAATTATGCCTGTGGAGTGAAAATTGTGGCAGTAATGGCAATTTACAAATATTTATTTCTGATGAATCTGAAGCTGGTTCGTGCTCTAGCGATGACATCACGTGCTCTGAGCTGCCACATACACACCCATTGTAAAGTCAGAAATGGTCTGAATATTTTCCTAAACTTGAACAAATATTGGAGGAAAACTGTGCTAGCTATCAAAAAATGTCCAATTAGGAAAATAAAGTCCATCCTTTTGTTAACGTTTCAAAGGTTTAATCATTTCTCTACGTTAAAGTATGGCGAGTCAATATGGCCACAAAGATGAGTGTTTCTTTTGCTCTCTTTTCGCCGAAACCCCATGTAAGCGGATGGGACAATTTCTCGCCGTTTTTTGCATTTTTCGGGAAAACCGCCGGTCGAATCTCTTAGCAGGGTCATAGCACACGATTCCCGATCAGGCCGCTCGTTTTGATGTATTTTGTACGCATGTGCTGGCAACGCTCCGGGACGAGATACGGTCCAAAGTTTAGGCAGAACGGGAATAATAATAATAAGAAGAAGCCCGCAGGAGAACATAAAGTTGGGCTGCTGCAAGGGCTATGAGCCCTTGCTGGCAGCGCCACACTTAATAAGTATGCAGGAGAATATAAAGTTGGGCTGCTGCAAGGGCTATGAGCCCTTGCTGGCAGCGCCACACTTAATAATAAGTATGCAGGAGAATATAAAGTTGGGCTGCTGCAGGGCTCTATGAGCCCTTGCTGGCAGCGCCACACTTAATAAGAAGCCCGCAGGAGAATATAAAGTTGGGCTGCTGCAAGGGCTATGAGCCCTTGCTGGCAGCGCCACACTTAATAATAAGTATGCAGGAGAATATAAAGTTGGGCTGCTGCAGGGCTCTATGAGCCCTTGCTGGCAGCGCCACACTTAATTACACATATTCAGATATTCATAGTTTTTGAGCAATAAATGATATTGTGAGAATGATGCCAATACTGTATTGTGGGTTTTTCTGGTGAAGGAAGTGAAGTAATAGTATAATTTTGAATAGAACTTTGAGGACCGAACAGCTGCAAAATACCTTAAAAGGTTAAAACAAAATGCACAACACCAGACAATTTGGCTTTATGATCCCAGCAGACACTACAGGCATTGTGTTTTTAGAGAGGAAATAGGATGAGATCCTAAACTGATGTATTTATTTTCACCATCTTTTTGCAGGGAGCCCAGGTGTAAGCAAAAGGCAACTGCCTACTCCGTAGAGTAAGCTGCCAAGTCCACTGCTTTGGGCTTTGGTTTTCAGGTTCATGGAAGATGTCTATTGGATTATTGTGGTATGTTTTCATGTCTGCAAAAGGACAGAACATATTGACCGTGTGAATCCATACTGTGTACTCTATTGTGTTAGCACAGAGCCTCATTAAAAGGCATTTGAGTCTGGAGTGAGGCCAATAGCCTCATCCGCGTGTCCCAGTTTTGTGAGATTTGAATAAAAGCCACGAACGAAGATCACTAGAGCAGATGTCCGGCTCAGCTGTGTCCTGGACTTGTCCCCCACTATGGCCCACAATGCAACACAAAAACAACAAGACAAAAGTCAACAAGGCGCTACGAGTCCAGTGATGGCGTCTGACACTGGAGATAGCGTTGAGCTACCTGTCGGGATAAAGACAGGCAAGGGTGCATTTTGGTCAACCTCGGCTTATTTTGTATAAGATTTGATCCACTACCACCACCAAGTCTTACGGCCAAACATCAAACAAGATCGAGCACACACTAGCGGACCACGGTTGTGGAGTTGCGATGCTGGAGGCCCAGCACGTAGCAAAGACCTCTGATCTTGAAAACGGGTCTCGGCGATCTAACTTGCTTATTTATCGTGTTTCCAAAGAAAGAAAGAAATGGAAGGAGCCATCCTGGTTAAATCTCACGGAAGCGCTTGAATAGTAGATTCTATGAATGATGCAATAACGGTGTTGTGAGTTCAGAATTTAGTCAATCCAAAACAATTTTCTGTGAATGGATCAGGGTGGATAGTTAAGCGTACAGAATACAGGGAAGCATATGGGATGAGATTCTGAGTCAGGCCACAAAAACACTTTAGGTGAGGGAAAGATTGAGGTTTTTGGTTAAAATGTTTGTTTTAAGACAAGCAACCATTTAACATTTGTCTCCACTATTCATATATACACTTTAATTACTAATATTACAGTTTCTTATATTGTCGCGTTTACAATTTTATTGAGAAAGATCAATAAAAAAAAAAAAGAAATACCTACATGTGACCACGGCCCGGGACGAGGCCCGGATCGGGTTCAATTTATACTTTTAGAGCTCACAGCCTAAAAGGACACGTGTGATGGTGGGTGGCTTAATGAAACAAAAGGATTAACCAAAGGTCAGAATATTTATTAAACACACAAACAGTATTAGAATGTAAGAAGTCCAGCACGTCTAAAAGGTTAAAAACATTAAAACAAGTATATATCTAATATATTTAAGAACGAATACATAATAAAACAGGTTAACTAAATTGAACTAACACAAAACCATGCAAAACAAAACCAAGCAAAGCAAAACCATAAATATAAGTAAATGAATCAAACAAAACAGCAGTGGCAGTCGGCGTCCTTGCACAACCCTGTCTGGATGCTCAACATCAATCACAGGAACCGGACCTAAATTAAAAGACGAAAAGATGAAGGCCACGGCAAATATGCCTCAACTCAGGAAACAAACATCCACACCTACCGGAGCCTGGGAGTCAAAGAGAAGGAAAGAGGCGGGTCATGGTGTGGCCTATATATGGTGGCCCAAACAAATTGGGAACCTGGAAGTAGGAGGGGCCAAGGCCCACTCAGCCCATACAGTAGCCCAGGAGGCACAATTCATTAGATGGCTACATACACAACAGAGTGGCACCATAAAACTGCAATAGAAAGTTTCATACTTTATCCCCTTCGTTCCCGATCAAACCAAAATCATATTCTTATCTGGCAGTCTCGATATGTCAAATTTGAGACCGAACTGGACCAATAAATGAAAGTCTGGTTTACTCAACTTAAACCAAGATCCCGCCTCCAATCAAGCAGATGGCAATGACAATAGGTTCGTTCGAGATGAGCCAGTTCTGCGCAGAATCGATCGCCGGCGATCGGTGCGCAGTGCATGCTGGTTAGTTTTGTGTCCGACTTGATCCCGACTTGCTCTGACGTCATGCACAAGTGGTCAGCGATAATCTCACGAGAGCGAGGCGGACGTCGATTTTAGAGCCAGGCGCCGCAGCAGCTCTCCACCGACTGCGTGGCCCAGTGCATGATGGGAAACGCCTGGCTCTCGCCACATTAGAGAGCTGATTGGTTCTTAGATTTGACAGCAAACACCACGTGTTGTATTTTATGTGTAGTTGTAATACTTAACGCTCAATTGTTGACTATTAGTCTCATGTTTGATCTGAAAACATATCGCGTGTGGTTGATAATAATAACACATATCAAAACCAGTAATATTGTATTTCACAGGTAGGCATAACAATAATAAAGGATGCAGCTACATACACATTTCTACATTAATATATATTTATAAACACATGTGAATAAATCCAAACGTGATCTGTTAACTACAAGTAGACTACAGGTCGCTACTAACAGGAAGTCCTTTTTTCTGTGACTTCCTGTGTATACTTTGAATTCAGCTGAAAACTGTTCGACTTGACCGCAGTTTTTTGTCAAAGCCCCCTACTGCTGCCGCTGCTCTCGTCTGGATTCCAGGCGAGGTGCAGCTCTTTCGAACGAGCCTAATTTAAGATGATGGGGCGCCATCAATCAGGTCACTCCCTGGACACGCCCCGGCTTTAACCGAGACATTTTCCATTCAAACTTCTGAACGAGGATAAAAGCCTCCAGACACAGTTTGCCATTGCTGATTTCAAATGGAAATTGGATTTAGTTCCTCCAAAAAAGGGATTATTACATCCTCAAAATAAATTTCAAAAGTAGGGTTGAAATCAATAATTCATTATTTGTGAATATCCTTGTTTAATACTTGCATGAGAAATCAGATCTGGTCTCTGGAGGTGAAAGTGTCAAACTGCGGCAGCAGTCTGACATGGAAACTAGTTAAAAGATGTTGTATTGCAAGGAGATACAAAATCTACCTTCATCAAGGACAGGTTCTCTCCTCATACAGACACCAAACCTCAGAGTCACACTGAACAGCGTACATGTGGTGAGTGAATCAACAGAGCATCAAAGGCTGCACGGTAACACAACATGAAGTGTGGACATCAAAAAAAGTTATGTAAACCAGCACCTGTGGTATTATGCTGTGTTGCAGCCCCCAATGGAAAGACAAGTGTGTGTGATAGTTCCCACCACAAAGCTTTGACACTGTGTCTCATTCTTATTACCTCATCGGTCCTCTGAGATGATATGTGCCGTCAGAAACTGTGAAAGTGTAGACAAACTACTACTAAAACTAATTCTAAACTAATAAATACATAATAAAAATATGTTTTAGAAGAGCCATAAATCGTTGGTCTTTTTGGTAGTAATAATTGGCCTATTCTAAAAGATCCTTTGAGAGATTGTAAACGATGATGACAAACATAAGCACACAGTTTGGCAACTGAAGTCTCACAGAGAGCAATAGCTGGTCAAGCCATGCAAAGACATCGACAACCACGGATCACTAATACAACCTCAACAAATTCACTTTCCAGATCCGGGTGCTAGTGGGTAGCCTGCATTAGCACGTGGCCATATATCTACCCATATCTAGTCAGATACATACATGTATTTGGTGGGTAAACAATGTGAAACCAGTGCAAAGTAACTAATGCAACAAAATGACAATCGGAGTGCATCGCATCACGGTTTTGAGTCACGGATCGGATCAGCAGGAAATAAAAGGAGGAAATATAACTTCAACAAATGTCTCCAATTATCTCAATGGAACCTCCGTACGTTAGCTGTTAGCTCCAGTGTGGCCATCATTACCAGCTCTCCTGCCGACTTCAACACAGATTTGGTATTCACAATAAATTACTTATGAGGGATCAGCAACTAGAAGGTAATAATGGAATAATACCATTTTTTTTAATAGTTTAAATTCTGTAGAACTCAATTCTGCCAACCGAACAAGCCACAACCAAACATTTTGAAGCTGTTTTCATTTCTTGTTTAAAGCTTGCAAACTCGTCTGGATGGTAAACTGGCCGACATGACTGCTTGTTGGAACTGGAAGCTTCCACTCTTTCTCAATTTGGAGGATTGTCTACGTCTGGTCCTTATGCATCAGACCCTCCAAGTCTATAATAAACCTCAGCTTACCGTAAGTCCCACAAAGGCAATACTGTTACACGGAAGAAATCTACCATGTAATGGCCACATCTCAGTTAGACGCTGGGGCGTAGTCGGATGTCGAATGATCATGTATGGAAAACAAAAGCCCAGACCACCACACACCTTTACACCAATAGAAAACAACCACAGAAGAAATGTTCCACTTGACTGGCCAATCGCATTGTATACTTCCTTTGACAGAAAAAAGGGCATGATATCTTTGAGTGAGATCTGTTTCACTGTCTTCTAACCGTCACTCTCATCATCACACATGGACGGGCTGCTCATTTTTCTGATTGCTCTCTTAGGTAATTATTTTGAGTAAATCTTTGGATGTTTTAAAGGCAATAATTCAGACACACCTTCTCATTGTTGTTGTGTGGAGCAGGAACCAGCACCTGCTGTAATGTGGAACCGTGTCACACTGAGCACATTTCAATCTGCTTTTCCGGTTGTGCTTGTATTCCAGGAGTTGCATCCTGCAGTCGTGATTGGAAATCTAAATCTGTGTTGGAGGTGACCGTCAGACCAGGAGACAACATCACTCTGTTCTGTGACTGTAAACTATCAACTGGAGTATACATAGTGTGGTACAGGAACTGCTCTCATGAGAACCAGCCTCCTCTCGTCCTTAAAGTAAAACAATCTTTTTTTTCTGAGCACGACGGTAATGATCATGTTAAGATTCCACCACCTTTTCAGTTTGTGAGAAACTTTTCTTCGGTTTCCTATGACCTGCTGATCATGAACATCACTGATTCTGAGGAGGGCCTCTACTACTGTGGCACTGAACAGGAAACATTGGTGGATGAAGAACACATTTCCTCGAACTGGTATTACAAATATGGCAACGTCACAAGGATCCTATTCAGTAAGTACGCTGGTCTGACTTTGTTCATGTAAGATCTGAGCGGCTGCAGTGAATGTATCATTTGACTAAATTGTTAGCAAACCGTAGGAGAAGGTGATCAGGCCCCAGATAGAGTAAGATTATGTGTGTCAGTCTGGAGTGAAACCGTATAATCGATTATACAAGTAGTTACATCCCCAAATCTGAGACTGCATGCATCTGAAGTGTTATAGCTCAATGTTCATTTTCATATGTATTTGTATGCAAAGTGAGCTTTGGGATCATTTTACATTTGTAAAATCAGATGCTCCATCAAAGTCCAAGGTTGCACTTTTACACTTAATTCTGGAAGGATCTTGGCAGAACAAGTATTAATGTCCATGCTGTATATTGTTTTGCTCTGCTCAGAGTTCTCAACCAACCTCTGCTTAATTTAATAAAATCCAACAGTGTTTTTATTCTTGGGGCTCCAGGAGTCACAGAACAGCTATTACACATGATGTGTCCACGTGAAGAGCTTTGTTAAGGAAAACTATTTAAAAATAAAATAAAAAATGTATTAACACACTTTGGTTTATTAATAAATCTAAACACACAGCTTTGTTTTGGATTCAGACTCCAGTGAGCCTCACCACAAGACTCGACGAGACAGTGAATGCTGGATTCTGCTGTTCTCCCTGTGTCCAGCTTTTGCTGTTGTCTCCTCTCTCATCTCCTCTCTTCTGGTTTATCAACTCTGTCAGAAAAAAGGTAACCCCTGAATACCTCTCCTTTTGAGAAATATCAGTGATAATCTACTAAATGAGTTTTTATCACAAAGAAACCCTGATTGTGATAAGTTTCTTCTTTTGTTCTGTGTTTGAGTTTGGATGCACCCTGCTGTCTGTAGTGATGTTGTATTGATTTCTGCAGCTCCGGAACCTCAAGCTGATCAGGAAAGACCTCAACTCAGACTGCATCAGGTGGGTGTAGCAGTAAAACATACCGAGTGACGGCAATAGATCAGAACACGATTCTAAATAACAAATGTCATATTTTAGGATGAAGACGTGTGTTATGCTGCGCTGGAAATCCGCCAGGCCTCCCGGAGACCAGAGAAGAAGAAAACCGGGAGTTCTGAATTCAGCACCTATTCTGCCATCAATACTTCTCGGATATAGAGACGCCAATACAAAATACCAAACATAACTATATAACATCTAACGATGGGATCAACCCAAGCGTGACCCCAAGGTCATGTACCTGTAAAGTGTGTGTATGGGTGGGTGAGGGTGGTAATATAATGTTGTGTAGTGAGCTAACATGAGGTCACATCTAATTCTTTGCTATTTAGGGGAGAAGTCAGTTCCATCGGTGGTGCACTAGAGCACTAGCATTATGTACCTATGTTTGTAACATCCGCCCACCAACATGGTGGTGACAGACATCGTCATGTGACTGCAAGGCCTCTGTACCATGCTGCAGCCTCTAGGCATAAAACCTGAAGCCAATGTGGAAGTGACTTCTGTTTGACTCCTCTGGTTGAAAAAGAGAAGAGAAGTCTGGTTGCATAGAAGTCTATGAGAACATGACTCTACTTCTTATTTGATGTATTCCCTCAGTAAACATTGTAAACATGAGTTTATGTCTCAATCTCTAGTTTAAAGCATGATGTTCATTTAGTGAATGATGGTCATTTGGAGTCAAACAGACCATAAAGCAGGGGATGCTTTAGGGCGGGGCTACCACAACGTTTTCAAACAATATGCAGTCAGTGAACACATTTCCACAATGCTTACATTTTCTTAACAGACAAGCTATACCTCCCAACAAAATTATGGATTGTTTTTGTATTATTTACGAATGTTAACACACAACATCCCACAATGGCAAAAACAATATTCCAAACCTTAGATACAGTCTAAAAACCTCTTCTGCAATGATATCAGTTCTAAAACAATATATCTCAGCTGATAATAAACAAACAATTGAATAATTGACACACAGCTGATTTATGTTGGGTAAATTGGGCAAACCACAGCTGATTCCAGTCTGGCTTAGACTCAGTGGCATTACTTATACAGTAAAAGGAGGACTTTGAGGAGTGATGTTTTTGGAAACAGAAACAGAAAAAGACAAACACTGTAATGTCTGGACGAGGAAGAGTAAGAGCAAGGGGCCCAGGGAGAAGAGCAGGCCCAGTGAGAGATGCAGTGAGAGGAGCAGGTGCATCGCCTTGGATAATATCAGATGCGATGTTGATGAAAACATGTGGCCTAACCCTGAAGATCGCAGAGATTAGATACAGGAATTTTGTGCTTTTTTTAGTTCCCCCCCTTTTTATCTGGGCTTTTTGCCGTTGTTTTTTGTTCAGAATGCTCTTGTGTGTTTCATGGATATTTTGTTCACTGTAAGCAATACTGTAAAACTTTTTCTGTTCTATCATACTGTAAACAGTATTTATACTGTACCTCCTGTAGTAAACAGTCAAGGGAAAAAAAACTGATTTGGTTTTTACTGGAATGCTTTTGAATGTGAACATTACATGTGGACATACAGTTCCCAACCAAGAAATTTAGTGTAAAAACAGTGGATTGCATGTTTTGCATGCAAATACCTGTAAAACTGAAACATAAAAGTCTATGCAGTTTTTGTAATGTCAGCAATAGCCAGTATTTTGAAACCTGGTGTACTTTGATTGACTGGAAGGACCTTGTGAAGTGAAAACAAGAGTTATTCTTTGACAGAATAATTTCATTTTGAGTCAGATTTCCAGTGTTTTGGTAAAGTTAGTGTGTGCAGAGAAAGATGTGTTCTATTTTGAAATGAAGAGTTAGTATATATTTAACAAAATGTGTTTTTGAGAAGAAAATTATCCATTTGGCCAATTGTGGTTTGTAGGTGTGAGTCTGTGTTAAGAGTTTAGAAAAAGTATCTGAAGTATGGGTAAGCGCTTGTTAGCGATTGAAAAAAACTGTAATTGTAACCTTTTCGATCAGCGAAAAATGTCTTACTGTGCGTTTTTTTGTTTTTTTGCAACCGAAAAAAATAATAATAATTGAGATGCCGACAGCCTAAAGGCAGCCGCAGTCCACAAACTAGGGATGCAGCGATACCACTTTTTTACAAACCGATACGAGTATGAGTAATTTTTTTTGTGTATTTGCTGATACCGAGTACCGATACTTCTTAGATTTGGTCTGAAAGTGCAATTAATTTGGAGGCAGATTTTATTTTATCCTCTGCAGATTATGTCAAGCCTATAGTACAAAATTAACAGAAGGCTATCCCAAGCTTTAAACTTCTTGTGGAAGTCCCTCTAATGTCGGACCATAAAACGCCCCGTGTCCGGGTTCATAATATCATCCGTAGCCGCACAACAGCGTCTGAATGAGGCCGCTGCCAGCGCTACTTCAGGTGGATCAGCAACAGTTTGATTCAAACCGGCAGGACGGCGGTGATGACGCGCAGAGCTTCTCAATTATAGATGTATTAAATATGGAAAATTTCAACTCTCGCGTCTAACGCGCCGCGTTACTCGCTTCTAACGTACCTCCCGGCGTAAATTTGCGTCTGTCGCAACCATACGCGTCTGTGCATAGACTTTACATGTAATCTGGTCGCACGAAACATTTGTGTCGCGTTGAGTGTGAACGCAGCATAACTCTACACACCTTGCCGCAAGAGCCTCAAGAGAGCGACGAAAGAGCCGTATGCGGCTCTGGATCACGGGTTGCCGACCCCTGCCCTAGACGTTGAAGTCAGGTAGGACAACAAATCTTTTTCTCCACAAAGCGAGACCAGTTTGTTGTAGCGAAATACTGTTGAGTGGTATTGGTTCTTGGTATGGGCAATTGAAAACGAATACGAGTACGAGTATTTTAACGCAGTATCGGCCCGATACCCGATACCGGTATCGGTATCGGTGCATCCCTACCACAAACCAATGGGTGACATCACGGTGACTGCATCCTGTTAGGGAAAAAATACTTTTCTTCCTTCTATATCTTATATATTATATGGCCTGTGACTTCTAGATGAGCTTTCCCATAATTATGACGTATGTCCCGTATACAAAGCAAGCCAGTTAGGAGTCCGGGAATCTTCTGTATGTCTGTATCTGTATGTGTCCCTGATTGAAGCACTGTTATCAAATGGGATGCGCCCAACTAGAGGTTCCGCATTATCGAATTCATATGATATGCAGCACTAGAGACAGCGCATCATTGTTTTGTCTATGGCGGGAGGAAGGATACGAAGACGTCATGAGGGCTCCTGTGACTGTGTGTTCCATGTTTATAAGGAGGACTCTCTCCTTTGTTCGTTGAGCAGTTGTGGATGTACAATTAGTAAAGCAACACGTTTATATCTGTATCTGCTCCTCTCTTGCAACAGAATAAATGACCTGTTGACATGACCACCAAGACCCAGCATCGAGTGTAAATTATTTTTCTAACAGATACATGCATGTATTTGGTGGGTAAACAATGTGAAACGTTGCACCGGTGAGAAATGTGCAAAGCAACTAACGCAACAAAATGACAATCGGAGTGCATCGCATCACCGTTTTGAGTCACGGATCGGATCAGCAGAAAATAAAGGGAGGAAATATAACTTCAATAAATGTCTCCAATTATCTCAATGGAACCTCAGTACGTTAGCTGTTAGCTCCAGCTCCATCATTACCAGCTCTTCTGCCGATTTCAACACAGATTTGGTATTCACAATGAATTCATTATCAGGGATCAGCAACTAGAAGGTAATAATGGCATAATACAATTTTTTTTAAATAGTTGAAATTCTGTAGAACTCAATTCTGCCAACCGAACAAGCCACAACCAAACATTTTGAAGCTGTTTTCATTTCTTGTTTAAAGCTTGCGAACTCGTCTGGATGGTAAACTGGCCGACATGACTGCTTGTTGGAACTGGAAGCTTCTACCCACTGTTTCTCAATTTGGAGGATTGTCTACGTCTGGTTCTTATGCATCAGACCCTCCAAGTCTATAATAAACCTCAGCTTACCGTAAGTCCCACAAAGGCAATACTGTTACACGGAAGAAATCTACCATGTAATGGCCACATCTCAGTTAGACGCTGCGGCGTAGTCGGATGTCGAATGATCATGTATGGAAAACAAAAGCCCAGACCACCACACACCTTTACACCAATAGAAAACAACCACAGAAGAAATGTTCCACTTGACTGGCCAATCGCATTGTATACTTCCTTTGACAGAAAAAAGGGCATGATATCTTTGAGTGAGATCTGTTTCACTGTCTTCTAACCGTCACTCTCATCATCACACATGGACGGGCTGCTCATTTTTCTGATTGCTCTCTTAGGTAATTATTTTGAGTAAATCTTTGGATGTTTTAAAGGCAATAATTCAGACACACCTTCTCATTGTTGTTGTGTGGAGCAGGAACCAGCACCTGCTGTAATGTGGAACCGTGTCACACTGAGCACATTTCAATCTGCTTTTCCGGTTGTGCTTGTATTCCAGGAGTTGCATCCTGCAGTCGTGATTGGAGATCTAAATCTGTGTTGGAGGTGACCGTCAGACCAGGAGACAACATCACTCTGTTCTGTGACTGTAAACTATCAACTGGAGTATACATAGTGTGGTACAGGAACTGCTCTCATGAGAACCAGCCTCCTCTCGTCCTTAAAGTAAATAAACGTTATTCTCCACCACCTTTTCAGTTTGTGAGAAACTTTTCTTCGGTTTCCTATGACCTGCTGATCATGAACATCACTCATTCTGAGGAGGGCCTCTACTACTGTGGAAGTGAACAGAAAACATTGGTGGATAAAGAACAAATTTACTCAAACTGGTATTACAAATATGGCAACGTCACAAGGATCCTATTCAGTAAGTACGCTGGTCTGACTTTGTTCATGTAAGATCTGAGCGGCTGCAGTGAATGTATCATTTGACTAAATTGTTAGCAAACCGTAGGAGAAGGTGATCAGGCCCCAGATAGAGTAAGATTATGTGTGTCAGTCTGGAGTGAAACCGTATAATCGATTATACAAGTAGTTACATCCCCAAATCTGAGACTGCATGCATCTGAAGTGTTATAGCTCAATGTTCATTTTCATATGTATTTGTATGCAAAGTGAGCTTTGGGATCATTTTACATTTGTAAAATCAGATGCTCCATCAAAGTCCAAGGTTGCACTTTTACACTTAATTCTGGAAGGATCTTGGCAGAACAAGTATTAATGTCCATGCTGTATATTGTTTTGCTCTGCTCAGAGTTCTCAACCAACCTCTGCTTAATTTAATAAAATCCAACAGTGTTTTTATTCTTGGGGCTCCAGGAGTCACAGAACAGCTATTACACATGATGTGTCCACGTGAAGAGCTTTGTTAAGGAAAACTATTTAAAAATAAAATAAAAAATGTATTAACACACTTTGGTTTATTAATAAATCTAAACACACAGCTTTGTTTTGGATTCAGACTCCAGTGAGCCTCACCACAAGACTCGACGAGACAGTGAATGCTGGATTCTGCTGTTCTCCCTGTGTCCAGCTTTTGCTGTTGTCTCCTCTCTCATCTCCTCTCTTCTGGTTTATCAACTCTGTCAGAAAAAAGGTAACCCCTGAATACCTCTCCTTTTGAGAAATATCAGTGATAATCTACTAAATGAGTTTTTATCACAAAGAAACCCTGATTGTGATAAGTTTCTTCTTTTGTTCTGTGTTTGAATTTGGATGCACCCTGCTGTCTGTAGTGATGTTGTATTGATTTCTGCAGCTCCGGAACCTCAAGCTGATCAGGAAAGACCTCAACTCAGACTGCATCAGGTGGGTGTAGCAGTAAAACATACCGAGTGACGGCAATAGATCAGAACACGATTCTAAATAACAAATGTCATATTTTAGGATGAAGACGTGTGTTATGCTGCGCTGGAAATCCGCCAGGCCTCCCGGAGACCAGAGAAGAAGAAAACCGGGAGTTCTGAATTCAGCACCTATTCTGCCATCAATACTTCTCGGATGTAGAGACACCAATACAAAATACCAAACATAACTATATAACATCTAACGATGGGATCAACCCAAGCGTGACCCCAAGGTCATGTACCTGTAAAGTGTGTATGGGGGGTGTGGAGTGTGGGGGGGGGGAGGTAGTACAGTATAATGGTGTAGTGAGCTAACATGAGGTCACATCTAATTCTTTGCTATTTAGGGGAGAAGTCAGTTCCATCGGTGGTGCACTAGAGCACTAGCATTATGTACCTATGTTTGTAACATCCGCCCACCAACATGGTGGTGACAGACATCGTCATGTGACTGCAAGGCCTCTGTACCATGCTGCAGCCTCTAGGCATAAAACCTGAAGCCAATGTGGAAGTGACTTCTGTTTGACTCCTCTGGTTGAAAAAGAGAAGAGAAGTCTGGTTGCATAGAAGTCTATGAGAACATGACTCTACTTCTTATTTGATGTATTCCCTCAGTAAACATTGTAAACATGAGTTTATGTCTCAATCTCTAGTTTAAAGCATGATGTTCATTTAGTGAATGATGGTCATTTGGAGTCAAACAGACCATAAAGCAGGGGATGCTTTAGGGCGGGGCTACCACAACGTTTTCAAACAATATGCAGTCAGTGAACACATTTCCACAATGCTTACATTTTCTTAACAGACAAGCTATACCTCCCAACAAAATTATGGATTGTTTTTGTATTATTTACGAATGTTAACACACAACATCCCACAATGGCAAAAACAATATTCCAAACCTTAGATACAGTCTAAAAACCTCTTCTGCAATGATATCAGTTCTAAAACAATATATCTCAGCTGATAATAAACAAACAATTGAATAATTGACACACAGCTGATTTATGTTGGGTAAATTGGGCAAACCACAGCTGATTCCAGTCTGGCTTAGACTCAGTGGCATTACTTATACAGTAAAAGGAGGACTTTGAGGAGGGATGTTTTTGGAAACAGAAACAGAAAAAGACAAACACTGTAATGTCTGGACGAGGAAGAGTAAGAGCAAGGGGCCCAGGGAGAAGAGCAGGCCCAGTGAGAGATGCAGTGAGAGGAGCAGGTGCATCGCCTTGGATAATATCAGATGCGATGTTAATGAAAACATGTGGCCTAACCCTGAAGATCGCAGAGATTAGATACAGGAATTTTGTGCTTTTTTTAGTTCCCCCCCTTTTTATCTGGGCTTTTTGCCGTTGTTTTTTGTTCAGAATGCTCTTGTGTGTTTCATGGATATTTTGTTCACTGTAAGCAATACTGTAAAACTTTTTCTGTTCTATCATACTGTAAACAGTATTTATACTGTACCTCCTGTAGTAAACAGTCAAGGGAAAAAAAACTGATTTGGTTTTTACTGGAATGCTTTTGAATGTGAACATTACATGTGGACATACAGTTCCCAACCAAGAAATTTAGTGTAAAAACAGTGGATTGCATGTTTTGCATGCAAATACCTGTAAAACTGAAACATAAAAGTCTATGCAGTTTTTGTAATGTCAGCAATAGCCAGTATTTTGAAACCTGGTGTACTTTGATTGACTGGAAGGACCTTGTGAAGTGAAAACAAGAGTTATTCTTTGACAGAATAATTTCATTTTGAGTCAGATTTCCAGTGTTTTGGTAAAGTTAGTGTGTGCAGAGAAAGATGTGTTCTATTTTGAAATGAAGAGTTAGTATATATTTAACAAAATGTGTTTTTGAGAAGAAAATTATCCATTTGGCCAATTGTGGTTTGTAGGTGTGAGTCTGTGTTAAGAGTTTAGAAAAAGTATCTGAAGTATGGGTAAGCGCTTGTTAGCGATTGAAAAAAACTGTAATTGTAACCTTTTCGATCAGCGAAAAATGTCTTACTGTGCGTTTTTTTGTTTTTTTGCAACCGAAAAAAATAATAATAATTGAGATGCCGACAGCCTAAAGGCAGCCGCAGTCCACAAACTAGGGATGCAGCGATACCACTTTTTTACAAACCGATACGAGTATGAGTATTTTTATTTGTGTATTTGCTGATACCGAGTACCGATACTTCTTAGATTTGGTCTGAAAGTGCAATTAATTTGGAGGCAGATTTTATTTTATCCTCTGCAGATTATGTCAAGCCTATAGTACAAAATTAACAGAAGGCTATCCCAAGCTTTAAAGTTCTTGTGGAAGTCCCTCTAATGTCGGACCATAAAACGCCCCGTGTCCGGGTTCATAATATCATCCGTAGCCGCACAACAGCGTCTGAATGAGGCCGCTGCCAGCGCTACTTCAGGTGGATCAGCAACAGTTTGATTCAAACCGGCAGGACGGCGGTGATGACGCGCAGAGCTTCTCAATTATAGATGTATTAAATATGGAAAATTTCAACTCTCGCGTCTAACGCGCCGCGTTACTCGCTTCTAACGTACCTCCCGGCGTAAATTTGCGTCTGTCGCAACCACACGCGTCTGTGCATAGACTTTACATGTAATCTGGTCGCACGAAACATTTGTGTCGCGTTGAGTGTGAACGCAGCATAACTCTACACACCTTGCCGCAAGAGCCTCAAGAGAGCGACGAAAGAGCCGTATGCGGCTCTGGATCACGGGTTGCCGACCCCTGCCCTAGACGTTGAAGTCAGGTAGGACAACAAATCTTTTTCTCCACAAAGCGAGACCAGTTTGTTGTAGCGAAATACTGTTGAGTGGTATTGGTTCTTGGTATGGGCAATTGAAAACGAATACGAGTACGAGTATTTTAACGCAGTATCGGCCCGATACCCGATACCGGTATCGGTATCGGTGCATCCCTACCACAAACCAATGGGTGACATCACGGTGACTGCATCCTGTTAGGGAAAAAATACTTTTCTTCCTTCTATATCTTATATATTATATGGCCTGTGACTTCTAGATGAGCTTTCCCATAATTATGACGTATGTCCCGTATACAAAGCAAGCCAGTTAGGAGTCCGGGAATCTTCTGTATGTCTGTATCTGTATGTGTCCCTGATTGAAGCACTGTTATCAAATGGGATGCGCCCAACTAGAGGTTCCGCATTATCGAATTCATATGATATGCAGCACTAGAGACAGCGCATCATTGTTTTGTCTATGGCGGGAGGAAGGATACGAAGACGTCATGAGGGCTCCTGTGACTGTGTGTTCCATGTTTATAAGGAGGACTCTCTCCTTTGTTCGTTGAGCAGTTGTGGATGTACAATTAGTAAAGCAACACGTTTATATCTGTATCTGCTCCTCTCTTGCAACAGAATAAATGACCTGTTGACATGACCACCAAGACCCAGCATCGAGTGTAAATTATTTTTCTAACAGATACATGCATGTATTTGGTGGGTAAACAATGTGAAACGTTGCACCGGTGAGAAATGTGCAAAGCAACTAACGCAACAAAATGACAATCGGAGTGCATCGCATCACCGTTTTGAGTCACGGATCGGATCAGCAGAAAATAAAGGGAGGAAATATAACTTCAATAAATGTCTCCAATTATCTCAATGGAACCTCAGTACGTTAGCTGTTAGCTCCAGCTCCATCATTACCAGCTCTTCTGCCGACTTCAACACAGATTTGGTATTCACAATGAATTCATTATCAGGGATCAGCAACTAGAAGGTAATAATGGCATAATACAATTTTTTTTAAATAGTTGAAATTCTGTAGAACTCAATTCTGCCAACCGAACAAGCCACAACCAAACATTTTGAAGCTGTTTTCATTTCTTGTTTAAAGCTTGCGAACTCGTCTGGATGGTAAACTGGCCGACATGACTGCTTGTTGGAACTGGAAGCTTCCACTCTTTCTCAATTTGGAGGATTGTCTACGTCTGGTTCTTATGCATCAGACCCTCCAAGTCTATAATAAACCTCAGCTTACCGTAAGTCCCACAAAGGCAATACTGTTACACGGAAGAAATCTACCATGTAATGGCCACATCTCAGTTAGACGCTGGGGCGTAGTCGGATGTCGAATGATCATGTATGGAAAACAAAAGCCCAGACCACCACACACCTTTACACCAATAGAAAACAACCACAGAAGAAATGTTCCACTTGACTGGCCAATCGCATTGTATACTTCCTTTGACAGAAAAAAGGGCATGATATCTTTGAGTGAGATCTGTTTCACTGTCTTCTAACCGTCACTCTCATCATCACACATGGACGGGCTGCTCATTTTTCTGATTGCTCTCTTAGGTAATTATTTTGAGTAAATCTTTGGATGTTTTAAAGGCAATAATTCAGACACACCTTCTCATTGTTGTTGTGTGGAGCAGGAACCAGCACCTGCTGTAATGTGGAACCGTGTCACACTGAGCACATTTCAATCTGCTTTTCCGGTTGTGCTTGTATTCCAGGAGTTGCATCCTGCAGTCGTGATTGGAAATCTAAATCTGTGTTGGAGGTGACCGTCAGACCAGGAGACAACATCACTCTGTTCTGTGACTGTAAACTATCAACTGGAGTATACATAGTGTGGTACAGGAACTGCTCTCATGAGAACCAGCCTCCTCTCGTCCTTAAAGTAAATAAACGTTATTCTCCACCACCTTTTCAATTTGTGAGAAACTTTTCTTCGGTTTCCTATGACCTGCTGATCATGAACATCACTCATTCTGAGGAGGGCCTCTACTACTGTGGAAGTGAACAGAAAACATTGGTGGATAAAGAACAAATTTCCTCGAACTGGTATTACAAATATGGCAACGTCACAAGGATCCTATTCAGTAAGTACGCTGGTCTGACTTTGTTCATGTAAGATCTGAGCGGCTGCAGTGAATGTATCATTTGACTAAATTGTTAGCAAACCGTAGGAGAAGGTGATCAGGCCCCAGATAGAGTAAGATTATGTGTGTCAGTCTGGAGTGAAACCGTATAATCGATTATACAAGTAGTTACATCCCCAAATCTGAGACTGCATGCATCTGAAGTGTTATAGCTCAATGTTCATTTTCATATGTATTTGTATGCAAAGTGAGCTTTGGGATCATTTTACATTTGTAAAATCAGATGCTCCATCAAAGTCCAAGGTTGCACTTTTACACTTAATTCTGGAAGGATCTTGGCAGAACAAGTATTAATGTCCATGCTGTATATTGTTTTGCTCTGCTCAGAGTTCTCAACCAACCTCTGCTTAATTTAATAAAATCCAACAGTGTTTTTATTCTTGGGGCTCCAGGAGTCACAGAACAGCTATTACACATGATGTGTCCACGTGAAGAGCTTTGTTAAGGAAAACTATTTAAAAATAAAATAAAAAATGTATTAACACACTTTGGTTTATTAATAAATCTAAACACACAGCTTTGTTTTGGATTCAGACTCCAGTGAGCCTCACCACAAGACTCGACGAGACAGTGAATGCTGGATTCTGCTGTTCTCCCTGTGTCCAGCTTTTGCTGTTGTCTCCTCTCTCATCTCCTCTCTTCTGGTTTATCAACTCTGTCAGAAAAAAGGTAACCCCTGAATACCTCTCCTTTTGAGAAATATCAGTGATAATCTACTAAATGAGTTTTTATCACAAAGAAACCCTGATTGTGATAAGTTTCTTCTTTTGTTCTGTGTTTGAGTTTGGATGCACCCTGCTGTCTGTAGTGATGTTGTATTGATTTCTGCAGCTCCGGAACCTCAAGCTGATCAGGAAAGACCTCAACTCAGACTGCATCAGGTGGGTGTAGCAGTAAAACATACCGAGTGACGGCAATAGATCAGAACACGATTCTAAATAACAAATGTCATATTTTAGGATGAAGACGTGTGTTATGCTGCGCTGGAAATCCGCCAGGCCTCCCGGAGACCAGAGAAGAAGAAAACCGGGAGTTCTGAATTCAGCACCTATTCTGCCATCAATACTTCTCGGATGTAGAGACACCAATACAAAATACCAAACATAACTATATAACATCTAACGATGGGATCAACCCAAGCGTGACCCCAAGGTCATGTACCTGTAAAGTGTGTATGGGGGGTGTGGAGTGTGGGGGGGGGGAGGTAGTACAGTATAATGGTGTAGTGAGCTAACATGAGGTCACATCTAATTCTTTGCTATTTAGGGGAGAAGTCAGTTCCATCGGTGGTGCACTAGAGCACTAGCATTATGTACCTATGTTTGTAACATCCGCCCACCAACATGGTGGTGACAGACATCGTCATGTGACTGCAAGGCCTCTGTACCATGCTGCAGCCTCTAGGCATAAAACCTGAAGCCAATGTGGAAGTGACTTCTGTTTGACTCCTCTGGTTGAAAAAGAGAAGAGAAGTCTGGTTGCATAGAAGTCTATGAGAACATGACTCTACTTCTTATTTGATGTATTCCCTCAGAAAACATTGTAAACATGAGTTTATGTCTCAATCTCTAGTTTAAAGTCTTCAATACATCGTGATTTTCATTTAGTGAATGATGGTCATGGAATCATGGAAGTTAATTGTAACCTTTTTGATCAGCGATAATGTCTTACTTTGCGTTTTTTGTTTCTTTGCAACCGAAAAAAAAAGAAAAAAAGATCGAGATGCCGACAGCCTAAAGGCAGCAGCAGTCCACAAAGCATTGGGTGACATCACTGTGACTGCATCCACTTCTTTTCTTACAGTAATATACATTGTATTGATTAATGATGCATCTTGTAGACCATTGTGCCACTTATCTTCCCACATTTAAATCTGAGTGGCAATCATTATCTATGCCTGCTATGTGTAAAAGAATGTTATGCAGAAAATGATGTTGCTTTTTTGTTTGCTTTCTTTCAAGGTGGAAAGCAATGATGTTTTGAAAGTTGATACTAAACTCAATTGCCTCACTTATAATAAATAACAATTTGAAAAAAGGTTTGTTGTTGTTGATTACAATTCAGCTTCCGATCCACATTTTTGATTGAAATCGTTCCGTAACATTTTATAATAGCCGCGACGGCAGATCGCCTGTAACAAGGCCTGATTGTGGTTTTCAGGCCATTTCCTGTTCTTATTTGAAGTTAGCCATCAACCCTGTAGAGTTTGTAACTCAATCTGTTCCCAGAGCCAAAAGGACAAATCATACAAAGCCAAGATGGCTACTGCTTAATAATCTTCCGGAGTGTACTTATTTAAGGATGTCCCTGCCTCACAGTTTCCAAGAAGTTAAAAAGACAACACAGAGGTGACAGTAAAGCCAACCACAAGCGTGTCGCACCTTCTAATCAGTCAGGCTCACAGGAAGCTCACAGTGACAAACAGTCCCTCGCAGCACTGCAGAGCTTAACGTGCAGACAGACTGGAGCTGCAGATTAGTGTACAGCTACACTGTCCACAGTTCAGCGTGAGCCTACATGCCGAGAATACAGACGATACTTCAAACAGACGCAAAGCGGCGGCGGCGGCGGAAAAGCTCCCGGTCTCACGTTCCTTCTTTGACGTCGTTGTTCCTCAAAATGAAATGGGGGGGAAATGCTGATGATGTAATCTCGGTTTGCCACACCAGCTCCAGGTGAAAGTCTCTCCGGACCTCCACAGGTCGCAAGCCAAAAACACGTCTGGACCAGGTTTCGGCCCCCAAGCGGACTCGCTACAGCAGCGCATTGTGATACACATTTCATAACAGAGGAGGGTCCGATCCTTCAAATGAAACCTAGACATTATAATTGGTCTAGTTGACAGTTAATGTGGCATTCCCTCTTACTGATCATTTAGTTTGACAGTTTTATGACAAAATATTAGCAATTTAATACACACCCTTTTAGCCGGACATGTCTCCATTGACAAAACAGTGATGAATTGCATTCTCATTCAATTCCACTCCAACTATTTACTATTTAACTATAGCCCCACCATCAGTGGTATGAACCAACAGAGCATATGAACTAAATCCAGGAAACAGTATTTACACTGACTGAATTTCTTCCTTCTTTTGTTCTTTTAATTCTTCACAAAGTAGACGTGTGTTTTATTGAGGTTTAAGTTTTAATTTTTTTTTTTTTAAATGCACAAATGGACATCCAAATTGAAAGCCTCTTGGTTCTTTTTGCTGCTGTTGTTGCAGCTTTAGGTTCACATGCTTTGATTGATATCGACCTGTAGCGTTTCACAATGGTGGCGACAGTTTTCAGATAATTTCCTGTTTTTTATCTCAAGTTCGCCATCAGCCCCACGCATAGACCCTCCACCGGTGGTGTGGTACGATTCTCTTCACAGGAAACCCACAGTGGAAAACAACTTGTCACGTGGACGAGTGGCCTGCTGAAGGTGTTGGTGCAGTTGAGTTTAGCTCTGCAGCCCTCCCCTCCCTCAGCTACATTTAGAAGTTTATTTCTGAATCTGTGTCATATCAGTGACCTCATCTCGACTGTGAGATTGAACAAGGTCCTGCACGGTGATGCGAGGCGCCATTAGTTTCAGGGTGTAGTTTCATGCACAGACACCGTGGTTAGTGGGATCCAGAGATGCTGTTTGTCTGCGACCGGATGTCAAAACAACATCATGTGGCATTTTGGGATGGCCTGTGTTTGCTAAAGTAAACGTATATATGTTTTAATTATTCTCTACTATTTCAAGATTTTGTAGCCATATACATATTTTCATAACCAATTACTCACCGTTAGGGGAGGTATTTAGGGGAACACTTTCTAGGATAACAGCCAAGGGAGGGGAAACGCTGACGGTAACCTCTAATGGTGTGTTCACACCGAACGCGAAATTTCGCGTCGCGTTACTCGAGTGAGTTTACTCGCGTGAGTTTACTCGCTCGACTTTATGTGGTTAATTTCCATCAACGCAAATTCGCTTTAACACGGGCGGGGCTTATCTCCGTGGCTTATCTTCGTAAAAACAGTACCGTTTCCGCCATCCACCATTAAACTAACCACTAGTTCTGCTTTAAACTTCTTGTGGAAGTCCCTCTAATGTCGGACCATCAAACGCCCCCGTGTCCGGGTTCATAATATCATCCGTAGCCGCACAACAGCGTCTGAATGACGGCCGCTGCCAGCGCTACTTCTGGTGGATCAGCAACTGTTTGATTCAAACCGGCAGGACGGCGGTGATGACGCGCAGAGCTTCTCAACGCTGATTGGCTTTCGCGACGCGAATTTTCGCCCGAGTTGGAAAATTTCAACTCAACACGCCAAATGCGTCTAACGCGCCGCCCGGCGAAATTTCGCGTCTGTCGCAACCAAACGCGTCTGTGCATTGACTTTACATGTAATCTGGTCGCACGAAAAATTCGCGTTGCGTTCGGTGTGAACACACCATAAGTCCTTGTGACGCTTAGCCACACCAGTGCAACTCTCCTGACCTCTAGTGGATGGAATTGGTAAAACAGTACATGTCATCATTCACCCATTCACACACGTTGCAGTGGCTGCCATGTAAGGCTCATCATGTCTAACTAACTGACTAACATACAACAGGCTCGTCTACGGGAGTAATTTAGGGTTAAGTGTCTTGCCCAAGGACAAATCGACATGGACTAGCGAAGCCGGGGATTGAATCGCCGATCCTCTGATTGAAAGACGACCCTGCTCTACCGCTGAGCCACAGTTAAGAAGATGTAGATGTGGAGAAGGTTTGACTCAGAGCCGTCCAAACTAAGCGACACAGTGC
Organism: Cottus gobio; assembly: GCA_023566465.1. Taxonomy (NCBI): domain Eukaryota; kingdom Metazoa; phylum Chordata; class Actinopteri; order Perciformes; family Cottidae; genus Cottus; species Cottus gobio. The sequence continues at coordinate 5,315,834 of CM042219.1, forward strand.
TAAATCATGATTGTAAAATAGCTGCTGGATTCTATGACGGAAACCAAACAGCATTGACTCTGACCAGCCTGACCTGCAGTGTGGCCACAAAAGCTGAAGGTGATTGACTTTGTTTGCACAGAACAAGTAATGCTTTTGATCTATACAACGACAAAATACGTAGGAGAAGACATGACCACTGATAACAGGGTTTCTGTTCAGCACAGTGATAAAATCTTTAAATAAAGGGGTGAGTACAGTCACAATTAAAAAAATATATTGTGCTTCAAATGACTGTTAACAGGAGATTGTACTTATACTCATTGCTATTTTCAAGCAACTCATATCTAATCTTGTAACTTGTCCCAAGCTGTTTGTTCACCAGTCAATTGCTTCTTCTTTTTTTGACACCAGCATGGAGGTTTGACCCCAGACGCATCCTCTCACCTCCTCAGGCAGACGCACTCTGACATGAAATACGTGGCCTGAGACTGAGAGTCGAGATGAGGGTGTCAGGTTTTTACAGACTATTGTGGTCACAGGTCCAAATGTTTACTTTGACGGACGAAAGACCAACAGCCTTAATTCCTATGGGGTCTAACGGTTCGGTACATTTTCAATATAGCAAAAAGAGTAGAAATGAAGGAATCTTTTTCAAAATAAAATAAAAAATAATGGCTTATTCATGCTGCGGATCTGTCGTACTGCTGTTGCTTTCCGAGATGCTGGATTCATGACATGGGTCCTATTCGTGGCCCCTATAGAGCACTCTGTAACTCTTTACAGAGCTTCTTTTAAAGGTATTGTGGGAGGTTGGGTGTTATAATGTGCTTTATCCATGTTTGCAGCTAAGGAACCTACAACTGATGTGAAAAGATCCGACGAGTGAGAACAAGGTAACTTACAGCAGTGAGGTTGTATCACGTGTGTATCATATCATATGCACAGACATTCATCATAGTAGACATTTTTCATTGGCAGAAAAAAGTGTCCCTAAAACGTTACTGGCACACCTAAATGTGCATGTCATGCTGTGACACACTATTTATGTAATGTAAGTGTTGAATAGTGCATTGCAGTCAATCATAGTACTGCGTGAATGCGTGTTTATGAATCGGAATATTATATATCAATATATGAAATGCATTTTAGGACGAAGCTGTGTGTTATGCCGCAATGGAATTCTGTCAGGCGCCACAGAGACCACAGAAGAAGAAGATACGGAGTCCTGCCACCTGCTCTGCTGTCAATCACTTGTGAAATAGACAGAGGAGCAATCAATACCAATGATAAAGTATACAGTATAAAAACATGTATGGAATACAGTTTTTTTTGTAATGTTTAAATTCAAAAGCTTTGAATGTGTGTGTGTGTAGTTCATCAACTCATCACTGCAACCAGTGTTTAAAATGAAGAGCGACAAAGACAGGTTGGGGGGGGGGGGGGGGGGGGGCGGGGTTACTTTTCCAAGAAGAACAACACAATACAGAGAAGCAAGAGCCATCACCACATTCTGTCGCCCGTGTGGTAATCATACCACAGGAAACCCACGTAGCACAGCAGTTGCAGACCCCACTACTCTGAGACACGGATGTAGATGAAAACACTGATGCAGGATGACACCAACAGCTTTAGGAGGAAGGTATTGACTTCCTACAGCGGGTTAAAGACAAGGCCCGTCTCAGGCCCCACCGCCCGCAGGCACCAGCTCACAGAGCGCTACATCACAACGCGCCTTATTAAATTAGGTTTTCAGCACTGCACGACACGACCAAAAGGCCCCGAGAGCTTTGTCACGAGGTTCAGAAAATTAAAACGAGACAGGGATGAAGCCGTGGCACCTTACAATGCGACCTCTCTCACCGCATGCGTCCCAAACACTGGGGACTGCGAGGAACCCCAAATACCAGCCAGCCGACAGAGCCAACCTTCCCTGCTCTCCTCTGCCTGTTGCTGCTGACCCGCGGAGGTGTAACCTCTCACCTTGATGGGTAGAAGTTTATAGCAGCTGGTCTACAGGGCCCCAGACTATTTATCTTGTTTTGCCACCATCCCAAAAAAACTTTAAACCGCTCTATAGTCTGTGTATACATTCAAAAACACTAAATGTCATCCTTTTACTTTACTTATAGTGTGTTGTTTCTCTCACAAGCACACAATTAAAAGGTTAAGGAAACAAAAGATTGTGTTATTATGGATTAAAATAAATCTTGACATTAGTATTTTTGAATGAGTATAAGCTGCTTAGAGCTTTTTGTAAACGGCTCATAATTCATCTCTAATATCTGTTTTTGTTGTTGTAAAAACGTCTCCTTCAAACAACTGGATTTATTCAAGTTTCTCACCAAAGTTACATTTAACGAGATTGCACCTGAACACAACACGATAACGTTATAATTTCTCGGTTATACCGAGATGCCCATACTTTTCACTGCTGAATCAATCTGACGTCCAGGGCAAATCCTTCAACCACATATTGTAGACCCTTCTGTCTGCTTCTCTTTTTTTTCTGACTTTGATCCACCATTAGAATTGAATTGTGCTAGAAATTATTCCACACCTTTTGGATGGATTGACATGAAATTTGGTCCCAACATTGATGCTCACACTTTTTTTCCAACCACTCAACTCAGTATTTTAAGTTACAATGACGAGGCTTTTTCAGTTCCTGAACTTAATTGCTGAAATAATACTAATTAATGAAGCTATATATTATGTTGATATGTTGAACAGATATCATAAAATAATAATTAAGTAATACATTTTCAAAATATATATACAATACATATAATATGTTATATAGTATAGGATAATATAAAACATAAAAACAGTCCACCAACCGTTTTACAAAAGACAATCGGGTGTCGCTCTACACTGTACAAACATGGAATTTACCCCATAAATGACACATGTTTTACATATATATCTGAATCCCTATTTCTGTAAAATACGGTGAGTCTTAGAAAGGCAGTAGTGAAATTATTGCTCGTCTGTACTCTGATGTTTCCTCTTATAGGGATAGTATTAGACCACCACACACCTTTACACCAATAGAAAACAACCACAGAAGAAATGTTCCACTTGACTGGCCAATCGCATTGTATACTTCCTTTGACAGAAAAAAGGGCATGATATCTTTGAGTGAGATCTGTTTCACTGTCTTCTAACCGTCACTCTCATCATCACACATGGACGGGCTGCTCATTTTTCTGATTGCTCTCTTAGGTAATTATTTTGAGTAAATCTTTGGATGTTTTAAAGGCAATAATTCAGACACACCTTCTCATTGTTGTTGTGTGGAGCAGGAACCAGCACCTGCTGTAATGTGGAACCGTGTCACACTGAGCACATTTCAATCTGCTTTTCCGGTTGTGCTTGTATTCCAGGAGTTGCATCCTGCAGTCGTGATTGGAGATCTAAATCTGTGTTGGAGGTGACCGTCAGACCAGGAGACAACATCACTCTGTTCTGTGACTGTAAACTATCAACTGGAGTATACATAGTGTGGTACAGGAACTGCTCTCATGAGAACCAGCCTCCTCTCGTCCTTAAAGTAAATAAACGTTATTCTCCACCACCTTTTCAATTTGTGAGAAACTTTTCTTCGGTTTCCTATGACCTGCTGATCATGAACATCACTCATTCTGAGGAGGGCCTCTACTACTGTGGAACTGAACAGAAAACATTGGTGGATGAAGAACACATTTCCTCGAACTGGTATTACAAATATGGCAACGTCACAAGGATCCTATTCAGTAAGTACGCTGGTCTGACTTTGTTCATGTAAGATCTGAGCGGCTGCAGTGAATGTATCATTTGACTAAATTGTTAGCAAACCGTAGGAGAAGGTGATCAGGCCCCAGATAGAGTAAGATTATGTGTGTCAGTCTGGAGTGAAACCGTATAATCGATTATACAAGTAGTTACATCCCCAAATCTGAGACTGCATGCATCTGAAGTGTTATAGCTTTGATGTTAAGTCCTACATACAAAATTGCTCATACCGCATGAGCGAAAGGACCGAAATATGACAAACGAGTTAAATTGAATCCAGAGAGAACAGAAAATGAAATGTTAGATAATTAAAACAGTTCAAGATCTCACCAATGAAGCCACCACTGCACTCACATTCTACAAATACACATCACATACTGTACAAGGAACAACGTAGAATCATCTTATTCTAATGAGTTCCATGCTGTGTTTACTATGTATCACTGTGATGGTGGGGGCTGAATACGGCACTGTGTTGTTGAACAAAGTATAGAAATGCTCCAGGTGAGGCTTGAACTCACAACCTCGGCATGGCTCTGCAGTGTATTGTCTTATAAGTACCGCGCGCTGACCGATTGCGCCACTGGAGCTCACTTACATGTGTTAAACCTGTGATAACTTTGAGTGCGTGATGGTGACGTTGCTGCTGGTGTGATACTGTGTTGTGTTGTGGCTGGAACACATGAAATATGAAAATTGCTATTTCCTAAGACTAATCCATTAGCCAATGCTGCAAAGGCACAACTAAACCACCAAGTCAAACAAAATCAAATATATAACTGAAAATGTCCAAAAAATACAGAAATCAATCCAGAAATTACGAAACATATGTCACGTTTGCAGCTCCTTATTTTAAAAATAAATTTTACAAGTATTGAGCGTGACAATATTCATTGCCCAGTGGGCGCTTTCACATAATTTTTCCCTTTAGTTTAAAGGTTTCAAGCCGGAGATCCAGTTAGTATATAAGTGATAATCCACTTTGTTCATATTCTCAGTGGTGCGCTGGTGTTCACTAAGGGAAGTTCTGGCCCGACAGATCAGCCAATCAAATCTACAGTATGACTTGACGCTGTAGTGGGATGCTACAGGGTCTCCCTTAATACTCCCATGGGCCACGGCAGGCATATTCATACCACAATCTATCACACAATCTATGTGCACAATTAACATTGTGTTGCCAATTTTTTTGTGGGAGTTTTCTAGCATGGCACCACCTGCTCCTGTTGAGCAGTCACCACTGATGCAGATATGTTTTAATGTTTTTACTGAATGCGGGAAAAGAAACAAAGTCAAGAAGTAATATGTGTATGTGTTCCAGATTCGGGTCCTGACCCCCGTGGGGGGTTCACATACCCTGTGCTTGTTGGGTCCTGGATGGTGGTGTTCACTCCAGCCTTCACTATTCTCGCCTCCGTCCTCTCCTTCATTTTGGTTTATTACGTCTGTCAGAAAGCAGGTGTAGTGTCACAGTTGTTTTTCCTACTTTTGTTCCAAATGAATTATGTTAAATCAATAATTTAAACACGCAGGGAGACTGTCATCATATCACTTTATTTGCAAAGAGGCAGTAGCTACTTTGTGATGATGCTGTGTTCATTTTTGCAGACAAAGAATCTCAAGTTCTCCACGAAAGACCTGACCCCAGGGGACAAACGAGACGGGATCAGGTAGTGAACAGTGAGAATTGTGAGCTTTATTGAGTCGATGTCAAGTACATTAGGTGCGACTCAGCATCTCTTCGTCTTTGCAGTCGTTTTAATGTGTCGCAGTCGCAGATCTTTAGCTGTAACAGCACAAGAGGTGAGCATAAAGCTTCTAACTAACAAATGTCATATTGTCTCTCAGGATAAAGAGGCGTGTTTCACTCGAGTTGTGTTCCGGCCGGAAGGATGGACAAACACACCAATAGGCAGAGGGCGGACGGAGTGAAATTATTTCAAATTCAAAAGGTTCAAATTCAAGTCCTCGGCTGCCATTTCCTCTTGTTTGTTGTCCTGTGGTTGAAGAAACGCATCAAGCAAGCGGATGCAGGCTTTTGCTTTATTCTGTTATCAGGTGTATAACCAACCAGACAGCAATGGTCTCTCTTCTTCAATCTGACATATATGTTTTCAATTTGTTTAAAATGTACTTTTATAACCTTGTCGCTACAGCCTTATACCTTGCTTTTATTTTTGATTAGTTAAAATAGAGGAATTTGTTGTACTATTTCAGAACATGTAAGATCTAGAACATGTCATGAAATAAATAATTTTACACTGGCTGAATTCTTGTCTGTTCATTTTTGCATATGACATATCATATCATAATGTAATGCTGATTAAAATAAAGTGTAGTCCTTGTGATCAGTAAAGCTTGACAGGAAGCCCACAGGGAGCAACAGCCCCTCGTATGAAGCTGTTGCTGCCCGGCATCACTGTGTTCACTGTTTATCAGAAGAATCACATCGTAGGTGTTAAGGACACAGATCATACTGCTTTTGAAATAAGTAAAAATGTAAGAGTTTTGTCCTAAAATCACATCAGTGTGTTTACTTGGGAAAATGTGGCCAATTGCCAGCCACTCTACTGACCTCTAGTGGACATGATAAGTTAACCCAAAACCAAAAAGTTCCTTCAATGGAGGTTTGGCCCCGAGATGTCACCCAACATTTTTTTATTTTTAAATTTAATTTGGACTGTGTTGTTTTATTTGCTCCAGCTGGAGGGATTGCTGGAGGGATTGCTGGAGGGATTGCTGGAGGGATTATATCTCCCAGCTGGCCTGGGAACGCCTCGGGATCCCCCAGAATGAGCTGGTAGATGTTGCGGGTGAGAGAGAAGTCTGGATCAGCCTGCTTGACCTGCTGCCTCCGCGACCCGACCCCGGATAAGCGGTGGAAAATGGATGGATGGATGGATGGATGTTTTATTTGCATTTTGAAGAATATATATTTGGGTTTTTTTAAAGAAAGAAAAATTCATACTCCATTGAACTTTATTCATTTTTAAGCTGCATTTCAACTTGTTACATTTCCTTCACAATGGTTTGAAAGAATTTACATGCTGGCAGTGTTTAAATTCTTTGTTTTGAAGAATCATGCGCAATATTTTCAAATTTTTTCTTCTAGCGTCACTTGTTAAATCACCAGATAACAACAGCCTTTGAAATCTTACATAACAAATTAGTGCTTTTGCTTTTCTAAGACAGGGGAAAATATTTTACTCGTGTATTCCTTACACTAGAAACAGAAAAAGAAATGTGACGTGAAAAAATGTATACTAATAAGCAATTTTCAAATCAATTACATTTTTTTTTTAATTATTTGAATTCCCATAAACTACTCAAGGTACTGACTTTGTGCCTGTAAACAATAAAAGAAGCATAAAACCCATCAATAATTTGAAACATTTAAAAACAACTAGCGAGCCAGCTGCTCATGAGCATTTGGCAAATCAATGCAGAATAAAACGTTGCTTGTCCCAGGCCGATCCACAGGATCAGGACAGATGCTTTATTTAAATGGGTCAATATTGGCTATGTTAAGGTTGACCCATTTCCAAGCTCACAACATTAAGAAAAAAAGCAGTCTGCAGTTTAAATTATGATGAGTATGTGCATCAGGAAACAGTGTGATTTAAAAATGTTATGTTGTGTCTATTTCAGCAACATGTTTGAGGGTTCACTTTAAAAAGGGCTGACTTTTAAACTTGAGATTGTTCTGGAGAGAAAGAAAAGCCATCTAAACCCCACCTAAAGTTCCTGCCACAACAGATCCACACAGACACACCCTGTTTTATATAAATATGCAAACATAATCGGACAATCTGATACAAAATCTGACATGTATCAGCATAAAAAAAAGAAGTCAAAATGTTGTTATAAAATTAACTATTTGCTGGAGGCTATTTTGCTAGTGCAGATCTATTCAGGTATCAAACATATTTAAGGCCATTCAAAACGTGGTAACAAATCCTCAATAAATCTTGAGTAACATTAAATTGCCAAGACAAAATCAGCAACAATAAAATTTGAAGTTCAAGAAAAAGTTAAAAGTTAAGCGTCTAAACCTAAAAAAACGTATCTGCTGTGTAGCTGTGGTTTCAATAATTTGGTGATCAAACATCCCACAACTGTTATCAGATTCTGATGTAAACGCTTCTAAAACCTGATTGGTGCATGAGATATGTTACATCACGTTTTCACAACTTTAAACCGGTGAGAACACAAACAACACAGAAATCTCTCAAGTGAAATAATCAAAACCGTTGTTGTCTTCAAATGTCTTCACTGGAGGTTTGTGTTGAATTCAAGCATTGTCTTTGTTACACAGAAGAGCAGCACAATTTCATACTTCAACCATAGGCAAAGCCTCAAAAAACTGCAGCTAATATAATATATGGTATCAACCACATGTCTACATAAGACTCAATAATCAAAAATAAATCAACTTCAGCTTTCAATGCCAGATATCGTCAATGAGGTTCTGAAACTCATTTTCTGGTTCAATAAAAAAAGGGAAAACGTTCTAAGCTGGTTGTCAGAGTTTTTGTAGACCACTTTGGGACTTCTCTGGAGTTGACTCCGTTTTCTTTTTGAAAAGATTTTTGAGCTTTAAGGATTTCTTGCTCTTTTCCTTATGTTTGTTCTTCTCCTCGCCAGTCTCAGGGGGCAATTCAGGATTCGGGAAAGCAATCATTGATCGTGGCAATGGTGGCTCCACCTCTGCTAGCTGCCTGCTCTGAGGCAGGTTGGGTGTTGAGGCCGAGAGACTGGTTGGGGTCATAGTCCCGGAGTGGCAGGACTTCTCGAGGATTCCATCATACACAAGCTGGCTCAGCGGGCCAGCAAAAAGGTCTGATGACGAATTCCATGGTACCTGGGAGGTTAACATAAGGTCTGGCTGTCCAATTCGACCTGGAGATGAACTGGATTCGGATGCTCCCAACTCCTCCCTGAGTATTGATTGTTTCGGCATTTCCATTGGAAGATCAACTATATCCCAGGAGATCTTTCCTGTGGAAGTGTCTATGGAAGTGTCAATGTCAGTTGATGGCATTCTTGTCATTCTCCTTTTGAGAGAACCAGCAGACATCTCAAGTTCATCTCTGAGTATCCTTCTACTTGTTGACGGTCCTAAACCGAACTCTTGCTTCTCTGTTGATGACGAGGTATCCATGAGTGAGCCAAATCTCTCTCTGGGCATCAAATTTATGGAAGAAGTATCTGTAAAATACTCCAGCTCATCTCTGGATATCTTTCTTGGTGGTGTTCTAGGGCCCTCAACCATTTTGTCCATTGATAACACCTTCACGGAGGAATCAAGCTGGCAGTCTTCATTTGTCCATGGAAACTTTTTAGAACCTGTGTCAAAGGACGTTCCCATTGAATCTCTTGTAATACTTCTGGGCATTGAGTAAAGCCGATGCTCAACATCATCTCGTATCATCTTTCTTGAGGCACTGTCCATTGAAGTCCCCATCATATCTCTTGAAATCCTCCTCGGTGCTGCATCTGTTGTTGCTTCTAATTCATTACGAATACATTTTTTCATGTCCAGAGGTAAATCACTTCTTTCTCTGAATACGTTCCTTGAAGCAGTGTCCATCAAATCTTCCATTGCATCTCTCTCTACTTTCCTGCCTGAGAATTCTGCATCCAACTCATTGGAAAGCACCTTTCGGACCGCAGCATCCATGGAAACTTCACTCCTGTCTCTGGATATCCTTCTTGGCGTAGTCTCTATCAAAGACTCTTCTTTTGCCATCTTTCTGCAGCTTGCGTCAAAACAAGCTTCAAGTTCTTCGGCCGAAGTTTTGCAAACTGGAGATTCAACAACAGCTTCTACTTCTTTACTCAAATGCTTTGTAATGGAGCTGTCGGAAAACAATTCAGTTTCATCATGAATCGTTTCGTCAACAGTAGGACTAGGGAACATTTGGCTGAGAGGAGGTGAAGTGATATATTCTGCGTCTGAAAACTTCTCTTGGGAGGCTCTATTAATGAGAGAAATGAAAGGAAGAATAGGGTAAGGTAAGAACAAGAAAGGGGAGAAGGAAAGGAATCAAGGAATGAACAAAGACAGCGTCACTGATAGAAAGTGTTTTAGCATAAGCAGCGTGTAAAACATATTGGCCTCTGAATCTGACGGGCAGGAAGACATACTGTTTCTTTAGAGTTTTCAGGAGCAGCCCCTCTTCCTCACAAGGGTACGGGGCTCGTATCGGGATCAGAAGGTCTGGGTCTGGGGAGATCATAGCGGACGCTGTCTGGGGAATCGTGGCGGAACGACGTGACCGACATATGGTGGGTCCACGTATTTGAGGAGAGCGCTTCAGTGGTTGAACTGGAGGAATATCAAAGATGAACCAATCAGCACAACAGACAAGACAAGTCATGACATCAGACAGTGGGGAAGTGGGGAATATACAACCTACTTTAGAACCATAATGGTCTGGTTAACATCAGAATCTGTGTATAATGAGTCCCCACATATTTGCAAAATATGATTCAATAGGCATGGAAACTCAGCTAGCCCCCTAGCTAACGCTGCCTTCCAATGGGGTCGTGTTTACTGTGTCCACAAGTAGAGGCCATAGAAACGGCCACCATTCTTGTGGTATTGACAATAACAGAACATTTCAGAAAGGTCAGAGTTCAGGTGATGTGTTTGCTGACATTTTCAGAAATGGCGGAGTCCATTGAAGTATATTTTTCAGCGGATGAAAAGTAAATATATTGTACTTTTAGTCAATTTTGTTTTTCTTCGGGAATTTATATGTATTTGGAAGATCCCTTGTCATTATGCCTTTGCTTTGTTTTTAAAAGATGTATTTGTACTATTAACAAACATAAAACATTACAGATGTTTCCATACAGAAAACGAGGGGTCACTGAATGGTTTGATGCATATTTAAAGTTGTGCGAATCACATGCCATGGCCTTTGCAGTCACTGGATCCAAACACGTTATGGACCCTGACAGGGGATCCAAAAAGCCACCATTGCTGTTACTTGCCCGGCATCTGACTTATGATTGGAGAAGCAGGCTCCTCTAACAGATCTTCCACAGATCCATGCACAGAGCTGTGGCAGGACCAAGACGGCTGGGGCACTCTGGGAAATCCCAGGCGGATTGAGTCTGAGTAGAGCTGAGCAGTGAGGTTCGAGATGCCGGGATTCCTGATGATGGGGAAGCCACAGACACGCTCGATCTGCTGCCAGCGATGCAGCCGCTCCCGTAGGCAGGCTGTCACTTCATACAAGGCAGTCCTTTGGGATGTACAAAGACCATATGTTGCATGACTGTAGCAGACGCAGACAAAACCTGCACGGGGAAGTTTCTAACTCACTTTGCCTCCAAGATCTTGTGGTCAACTTGGTCTAGAGAGGAGCTGTGTGCGACATGGAGAGTCCCGAACAGAGAACTCCTCTTCTTCTTAATCCTCTCTGCCTGCAAGGGAACACAGGTGCCCTTTACGTGATTTGTAATTACTTGCTTACATATCCAGTGCAGTCTCTTTAAAAATCACCAGTGTGTATCACCCTCCCCCTGTTTTGCAGGCAGTACCTCTTCCTTGGCGATGGCAAGCTGTAGTTCTGCTCTGTGCCTCTTGACATTGTAGTACTGGACCTCAACCTCATGTGTCAGCTGCAACCACAGCTGGAGGGCCTCAGAGGCAGTCGAGCTAGCCTGCATGTCCTTCTCCGCCTGATGCAGTGCCCCGCGGACCTGAGGGGGTCATATGTTAGAGATCAGTATGTAGAAATATTGCTGAAAACTGCTGCAAAAGCTTATATTCTGTCCCTTAACTCCTTTAAACTGCCCAAACTAAAGCAAGGAGGGCTAGCGTCAATAGTGCAGCGTTCCTCTAGTTGGGTGTCTACCTGCAGCAGCTCCTCCTCTGCGTATCGGAGGCGGCTGAGCTCGCTGACGGCGCCCTGCCTCAGCTCGTGCAGGCGGTAAGCCTCCTCCTGCGCCCCCATGATCTCATCCCTCATCTTCTCCTCCAGGTTCTGTTTCTCCTCCGCGACGTTGCGTTTTTCCTCCTGTGCCTCTGCAAGTCTGAGCAAGGGAACGTTTTTTTTACAGGCAATCAAGCCAAACAAAGTCAATTCATCAATGTGCAGTATGTGAGAGACACCAACAGCCAAATACTTACTGCTCCTGCATATCTATGAGGCTCTGCTCAGCCCTCTGCAGACTTTCCAAATCTTTCATCATCCTGGCTATGTGAAATTTACTGGCTTTGTTCTGGGCCGTGGCAAACCAGCAGCCTCCCACTCCCATCACCACCGACACGATGAGCAGCAGGTCCTTCATGTAGTTATGAGGGGGGCCTGTGGTGCAGTGGAAGGTCATGAGTATGATTAATGATGGATGGATCATAAATGCATCATAGATGATGGAACGGGACAATGGGAGCATGCCAGCAGTTGAGATGCAGGAAAAACAAATTCAAGGAAGCTGAGAGGGTGTTTAGGTCTGTGAGGCATCGGGTGAGGGAAAAGGGTGAGTGTGTGTCCTTACGTGTCGGCGGTCCAAAAAGGACCACGTCCAGAGCTTTGATGTTGAGCTTCTGTTTGTCTCTCTGGTCCTGAACCCTCAGATGGCCACTCAGGAATGACGGCTCGTTGGCTGCAATCCTGCACATAGGTGTCAAAGTTTGGCGCGTTCACGCGACTGACTTGTCCCTCTTGTCACAACGACTCGCTCAGACAACAGCAAACAAGAGTCATCCTCACCTGGGGAGTGTGTTTCCATTGACCCTGAAGTCCTTAAAGTTCCTTTCGTACTGAGGCAACTCGACAAAATCCTTCAGCCAGCGGAGCACGTCCTCCTGAGTCCAATTATGGACTGAGAAGTGATACGGGGAAAAGGAGACAAAGTAGAGCTCGACACTTTGGAACACACACACACATTCTCTCTCCATCTTATACACACACACACACACACACACACACACACACACACACACACACACACACCTTCAGATGACTTCCAGCCCCTCCAGAGCTCCTCAATCGTGATGTGTTGGTCTTCTCTGTGCAGGTGGCTGTGCTTGTTGGTCTGCTGCTGCTTCATGTCCTCCATGATGAACTGCAAAAAAGACAAGAGAGGGACAGAAGGTACAAGTGAATACTTTAAAGAGCAAAGTTAGGGGTCATGGAGTACGTAACATTAGTTGAGCATTAAGCCTCTCTGTCCAAAATAAATTGGGTGAATGTGGCGGTGTGTTATGTATTAGAACATCAATAGAAGTCAATCTAGGAATACGGAGTGGATGTTTTGAGTCTGTATTTATTTAGAATGCCAGCAGGAGCATGAGTGTCTATTGCAAATGTGTGTGTGTGTGTGTGTGTGTTCTGTCTTGGAATGTGTCCTTGGCTGTAAAGGGAAGCTACATGCGAGGGCTAGAGGGAATCTTGGTGCCGTGTTCTGACGCCCTCCCCCCCCCCCCCCCCCCCCCCCCCCCCCCCGCCCCCTCTTTAAGTTTCTATGGCAACCGCAACCCGAGCTCCTGGATACTGTATCCCTGAGCTGCATTCAAGAAGGCAAAGGCATTCTATAATTCTGGATTTACTACCAATGTAACATACAAACAGAGACTCACAGTCAAAATACTTATTCACTCTGGATATCATCAACTCGGAAATATTGTTTTGTTTTTGGCTCATAACAAAATGTCTTTGTAGAGAGAGAGAGTTTTTTTTTGCAGCAATATATTTTAGGTCTGCAAAAAAGTTAAGAAATGACAGATATATGTATCAATCCTTGGTTTGCAACATTGTTTTGTAATATTTAGGAATTCATTGTAACCATTAACTTCATTTCATGGAATGTCCTGCAGTTAACAAACAAAACACTGAAGTCAGACATTGTTATCATTTCTGCAGAATGCTTTTCTCCACGGAGGCGAGCGGTGTGTCTTTTCAAGTTTGTTTGTGACTACAGAAAGCTGGAGCTGGAGAAATATTAAGAGGAGTTAAGCTGTCAGTATGACTATGAAGGTCACCAGTGCTGCAGTATTCTATTCGAGCAAACCCACTTTGTCACCGAGCCAAAAGCAAAGTTATACCGTTGCTATCCTTGACTCGTCCACCAGCCTGAACACCTGTTGCATTACCACGTCCGCCTCATGCAGGAACATGCACTCACAAGGATTTTACCAACAGCTAAGAAACATCTCATGAAGGGCGGGTTCTGTACCTCCAAACTCTCCTCCACCTCGATCCCTCCGTCTTGGTCATTGTCCATCATCTGATGGATGCTCCGCAGGGACTCCAGGCTGTAGCGATCCGCCTCGCTGATGCATGGTGGATACACCACCATGCAGGGGTCTACATGGGTTCGGGGAGGCAATGACTTCATATCAATTCATATTTCACTCAACTTATCCATCAGCCATCCTATAATGAAGCTCAGCTGTTTAATTAATCGAATCTATCGACACTTACAGATACTCCTTTTGGAGCGGATGCAAGGAATTCTCTTAGTCTTGAGTCATTGTGATTCTTTTAGTTATACATGTAATGAACATTTCCATTTATAGGAAGGTGTATTTATCCATCTCTGCTACTGTATATCAGAAAATGGCTAGGCTCTTGAAATACAAACAAAATTTGGGCCAGCAAATTATTAATTGCGTGTTTATCAAAACGAGGCATGCAGGGTGTCCTGTTTGTGGGTAAAACCCATGCAATATAAAAAGACACATGCATGTTAATGTCCCCAATGTTTTCCCTGGCTGTCTCTGTAAATCAAAATCAGAGAGTATCTAAACCCCTCAAACAACTATTTTTCAGCTGAAGATCAATTTATATGGGTATTTTGATAAGTTGTTGATGGATGCGGGTTCTCATCTTGACATTTATATACTTGACAAGTATTCAAATTCAACATAAATAAAAACTGATCTGCTGCCAGGTGATGTATACGCTTTTTTCCCCAATGACCTCCCCTCCCCACCCGTCCTATAAAACAAACGTCTCCCAACTCTGCGGACTTTCATTTAGCCTGACGTGCTAATGCTAAGTGGTAGCACACATCTCTAGTGTTAATGCTCATCACTAGCATTCACATATCCCAGCCTTGCATGTAAACTCAAATAAACAAATGTTTATAAGAGTTCATATTGTATTTTGTCAATGCAACAGATTCAGCAACCAAACAACAACATGCTAGCAATTGGCGATAGGGGATTAGCGCTAGCAATTAAAAAAAACTAATCGAAAAGGCAATGGCCCTGCTGAACAGTAAAGTCTGGCTACATGTTACAGTAACAAAGACCCAGCAGTTTATGTGATGCTTAGGAAAGCATATGGCTATGTCCAGATAATCAGTCAACAACAGTGAAAAGTCCACAGACATATATATATATATATATATATATATATATATATATATAATAGACGCAACTAGGTGTTCCTTAGCCCCATGTCCAGCTTATCTTTATTAAAAAATGTCATGTTTGAGAGGCATTTTTATTCTCACTGTGGGGTTTTAATTACTCATTCAAAATAAAATATATTTTAATTGAATTATCTAATAACAATGAATAAATGCAATGATTTTCATATACTGTATTTGCAAGTACCTGCATAGTCTATTTGACGAAACAATCTCACCTCAAAATGCATTTACATGGACCTTGCGGTGCGGTTTCCAAGTTCAATAATGGAATATAAATAATGCCATTTAAAGCATTTTTAACCATCATTATCAAGGAAAGTGTTACAATTAACTACAGATTAGCATCATAACCACATCCAAATGTCAGTCTGTAGAGCACCAGGGCTTCCATGTACTTCTCACTATGTTTGAATGAACCCCTGACCCCTGAGACTGACATATTTTGGCTAGTTACTGTTTGTATAAGTACCTCTCTAGATCAGTGGCTTTCAAGGTTTTTTCAGTGATGCACCCCCTGGGAAATATTTTTGCCACCCGAGTACCCCCTGATTTTTGGTTGAAAAACAAAAAATACCCAGTTCTGTGCCATCAGTGTCTGATTTACTATATACAATTCAGTTCATGAACTTACACTTATTGAATATTAAATATATAATAAAGGATTTTTTTATGGATGCTATTTTTAAATAATTATTTTTTAAACTCTCACGTACCCCCATTTCAGAACCACTGCTCTAGGTTGGACTGCTCATGGATACCAAAGCAGACTTTTACAGTAACATGTTTAACTAACTGGGAACTGGCACCACATATCGACAATTACAACACAAAAATAAAACGTGTGTACAACTGAAACCACCTCCGGGGGTTTGAGGCTCAATCTTTAACTCCAGGACAAGACAATGTGTGCCACATGTACTGGAAAACGACTGTTGACTTTAAACCGTACAGTGTGTTCCAGGCTTTGGTATAATACGGGAACACTAATACTGGAGAAGATGACACACAGAGTCCATTTTTGTCTCTGTGACTCTGTGTTTTAGAGCTCCGGGGAGATGAAGGGCCGGGGAGGTCACAGAGGAGTATGCTAGGGCGAGATGATGTCAAACAAATCACCAGACTGCTATAGGCATCAGGCATGCTTGGAGACCACACACAAACTGAACATAAGGGGGTCAACATGATGGTTTCCTGACGTGAGTCTTTTCATGCTATAGTTATTCGGCACGGTAATACATTATTGAAATTCTTAACGATCTGCTGTTTCACTTCAAATTCAGACCATTGAGAGTACGTATATGACTCATGATCTAATTCTCACAGCCAGACAAGGCAAAGACATTGATCCCCTAGTTGTTGATGAAACTTGCATTTCTCAACAGTGAGGAAACCTCTCCCCTGGGTGGGCTATTAAATATCAATGGTGTACGCAATGGCTCTCTGAAAAGTGTGTGTGTGTGTGTGTGTGTGTGTGTGTTATCCGTGTCCCTATGAAACCTCCACATATGACCTGGGTTTAACTCGTTCCACAGGTGAGCTTCAACGGTTTTGACAACTCAGGGTAACACTTATATTATAAAACCCACTGAAATATTTAGAGTGGGATGAGTTTACTTTCATTCTAAATAGAAAAAAAAATCTCATTTCCGAAATGTATTTTTGGCAAAGACACAAAAACCCAATTAATTAGGTGTTCTGATATGCAGATAATGACTTACTCTACCTTTCAGTGTCATAAACATGGCCTTAAACATAAGGCAGTCCTGTCAAGTAAAATTAATAAATAACACTTTCAGAAACCATGACTGGATCATATGGTTTTATATGGTTTGGAAGAGGGAGAAAATGGGAGGAAATCAATCACAAATCACGAAAAAATTAGCAGAAGCGCATGCCAATGTGCTAACGGCATGCCTGTGATGAATTGGCACATTATTGTTGATGTAAATACTTTTTCACCAGGTAGAGAACTAAGTTTTCCTTTTTGATTATTGTGTTTATACCTGTTGGGTCGAAGCTTGCGCTCCCGCTGGGGTAAGTGAACCCCTGGAGGTCCCCGGCGCCATGCGCGGCCACCAGGAGCACAGCGGGGAACACGATGAGCAAGAGCGGGGACAGGGGCAGCATTTCAGATAGCGGACAGCACTGTCGTCCAGACTCGAGAAACAATTAAAAACCGACAGAGAAAGAACCAACCCCCCGGGTCAGGAGGCACCGGTGCACCGGAAGCTGTGCGCGCCCCTGCGCCGCTGTCAAGAGCCACGAGATAGACGCTAGACCGGTGATCCGGCAGGCTGGATGAGAAATCAGGCAGGCTGGATGACTCCAAATGTGTGACTGGGCAACAAAAAAACAGTTCCAACACTATTCGGAAAATTTGCGGTGAAGTTTGCGATGATGTGCAGGCTCATCCAAACACGACGGGGCTGTGCGTAAAAACACTCCAAACGTGGACGATGGTATTTCGGGGGTAAAACCGACTGATAGTGCTTTTATAAATCCACACTTGGACTAATAAAAAGTTAGGAGAAAAGATTCCTGAGGCTCATCCATCGTTCATTAAATCCGGAGGCACCCTTACTAACTTTTTGTTTTAAAAAAAAGGAAGAAATAATCCGTTCAGGCTGCTGCTCCTCGTGTCCTTTTGGAGAGTGTTTTGGAGAGCCACATTCTCGCGCCTGTCCCGTTCCCTCTCAGACCTTTCCCAAGAAGAGACGTCGAGGTGTGACGTTGCTACGCGGATCTTACCACCTCCCCCTCCCTCCCTCTAGCAACAGGGCCCCTAACACTTAATTATGTTTCCTACCCCCCCCTTAACCAAACGCACAGAACTGCTCCAGTGACCTCCATATGCAGTTTTATATAATCTGTCATTTGTAACAGAACGGAGCAACTGCTTTCAAAACCACAACGTGAACGCGTGAAACCAACAGAACAGTCACTCAATGATTTTTCTTTACCACCTGTCTGGTTTTTATGGTTTTACTGGAGGCTCATTTAAAGCCCTCCTTAGACGTCACGATGGGAGGTAAAGATCAAGGCTGTCATGTCGGGAAGCTTGTGTGTGTCCAGCCCGTCTGGGTCCGAAACTTGTAATCGTGTTCGCAGATCTCCAAACTGGATGGACCACGTAAGTGATTGCGCACCTGTTGCCAAAGAGTTCTCCAGGGCACCAGGCGCACTCAGGACCGTCTCCCCAAACTAGAAGTATAAGAGTGTGAGGGCCACAGACAGATCACAAGACTAAACACACAAACACACGGTAACAAGTTGACTGAAACAGTAACAAAGTGTCAGGTTTCTTTCCAGCAATTCGGCTCCCGGTTTAAAAATAGCGGACCAGCTTTGACCTCTAGCCTGTGGAGCATGCCCAAGTGGCACATGTCCAATCAGGCCTCTGCAGACTCTGAGTGAGTGGGGAATGCACATATATATATCTATATCTATATAGATATAGATATATATACATAGATATATATATACATATACACACACATATATGTATACTGTACAGCGGTGGGCCATCAGGGCCAGCTAAGCCTAAACAGAATCACACAGTTAAAGCTATTTTATTTATATTTTATTTCACAAATACACTACATGTATTATAATTATTTTCCCTATTAGCTTATTTTCTCATTGCTCATTGCACAGCTCCTGCCTTCGTCTGTTGCTCTGCTTGTAGCCTGCAGCGCTGCTTCCAGCTTGTTAAGGAGAGCTCTCATCCAATCAGATTTCACCGCTATGTCTTCATGGAAGCAGAGCGGATTAACATACATGGGGACGTTATCCTTGATTGTCATAGACTTCAACAAATCAGATCTTTAGTTTGACATGCCAGTGCCTGCTGGACATGTGATTGGTCACAGGGCCAACGTGACCATTAACATGCGCTGTGATTGGTCAATGGGCAGCGTGCTTTTGTCTTAACAGAAAACTATATATAGTAAGAAGATTTCAGGTTGTTGGAAGTTTTTTTTCATACTCAATGGCTGAAGGAGGAGGAGAGCAGACTTGGTGGTGGATTCCCTGGACATTTTCAGCCCTAAAACACATGGAAACGTATTCCAGAAACCAACACAACTGGGAGGCTTGGCTGTCCTCACTGCATCTGGTGAGTGAACTGCTGTTTGTTTTGTTCTGCAATCGTATTTAATCATATATAATAAGCCTCTGTTGCTGCTGCTAAAACTGCTGAATTTTCAGTGTTGTTTACTTGTTTTGTTATGACTAAATGTGGAATACATGCATTGTCCGTTAATGACGCAGCATCCCGGCATGCGCGTATTTATGTATACGATATCAGACGGCACCAAAAGCCCAGGGAGAAAATGCACGATACACAGCTACGTATATATATGTATAGACACATATATTATTTTATATGATTGCACATACTCCACTCGCTGACAATGAGACAAAGGAAGGAAGACGAGAGCAAACAAACCAAATCTCTCTAGAAAACACAACCAAAACTCCTCTGAGTGACGTTCAGCTTCAGCTTGATTTTTATTATTCATCACATTTCACCGAGGAACCCTGGCGGATTGATTTACTTATAAAAGACTAATACAGCAGAATGACAAGATGGAGCGAAGTCATCATCAGAATGTTTCATGCATGAAAAATGCTCCAAAAGAAAAAGCTGCCAGTGTGATGAGGCGTTTTGACGCCGCGGTGAGGCACAGATGAGAATGCAGAGAAGAAACTGAGTGCCCAGTGGGGGGGCCGTGTGGTGACAAGCGACACAATATTTTGGACGACAAATCCTGACACATCTGCAGAAGCAGGGCGACTGCTGTGGCCGATTTGATATCAAAACACAGAATTGCACCAACCACGAGCGCACGACCCCAACAGCTCGATGGAAAACCGGCCTGTGAGACAAATAAGAGAGTGTCGTGATTTTTAAGGAGATGCCCTTTAAAAAATTATAATTCCTGACCAGTTTGGCGAGTCAGAGCACATGGGGGACATTTCTACCCTCAAGCTGCCTCATCCCGTAAGGCCCTAAGCACAACCGCCGCTTCAAATGAATTCTATTGTATGTGCAGTCAGACGACCATATTTTACAAATTTGCCTTCCTCTGGTATAAAGGGACCATATGGCACTCAAAGCAGCACACTTTCATGTGGGGACTATTTTCTTTCAACCATAGTTCCCCATAGGAGTCCGCTCACAACAAGGTCTGTAAATTATCTTAAATCACCGTCATGATTTCTGAGTTTTTCAAATGTGTTATTTAATGTTCATAAGGCGCTTTGTCCCTGGATTGATTAACAGCACTGCAGGGAAAGGAAGAACAATACATATTGTTGATTTTGGGGTGAACTGTCCCTTTAAGTGCCCTCCCAAAAACTTCTGTGTCATGTGCACGGAATTAAATATTTACTGTGACCTTCGTTCTTTGTTCCTTGACTTAGTAGTTATTTTACATAAACCACTCCGTACTGTCATTTTTTTCCCAAAAAGGCTGTGGAATAAGAAGCACCGCTGTGTCAGAGGCCGTGGTAAAGAAAAAAGAAAGTGGGAACCGATTAGATTCGAGTTGAAGCCCTCTGGTACAAAAACGGCAGTGATTATAAAACACTGACCTCTGTCTCCCAGAATACACAGAGTGTCTTACAAGTTATCTCTCTCTCACACACACAGACACACACACAGACAGACACACACACAGACACACAGACACACACACACACACACACACACACACACACACACACACACACACACACACACACACCTTTGATATAAAAAGTTGGGGAACGTTTTCCGGGGCCGATCGGTTAAACCCGCTGACCTAGAAGATTGAGACGAAAACAAATTCTATTTGGTAGCAAAAGGGAACTTACTATGCAGTATCAAACCAAAAAAGAAAAGACGACAAAAAAAGAAAACAAAAATATGTACCTCGGCACAAGCTTATAAAATATAATATGAATACAATAAAGAATTATGATATTCCTTGGTCCGTAAAAACTATGTTACTCTTACAACATTTCCCCTTGCACACAGCAGATGAATCAACCAGCTTTACGGTAAGAACATGATCTCAGTAGAGTAGTGGAAACAGTCATTAGAAGAAAAAAACATGTCTCTTGTACAAATCAGTTTGTTGTGAGAGTTAGACGGCAGGTTAGTCTTCTTTCAGGCGAAGATCTTGAATATCAGAGTCCTTCGAGTTGACATGTCCAAAACAAACCAGGAGAGGGAGCTAAAGAGTCTTCAGTTATCTCAAGTATTCTCTATAAATTTGTCTCCTCCTCCTCCTCCTCCTCCTCCTCCAGCTGCTCACCGATGAGGGGCGTCAGCGTGCGATCCCTCACAGGTCCACGAGCCTCTTTGGCTCACAAGTCCGTGGTGCACATTCTCCTGCTCGGTCATTCACACACGCACGAGAATGACGTGCGCGCGTCCGAGTCTCTAGGACAGCACCGACATGGTGGACGCCCCCGACGACACGCCTGAGTCGCTTCCGCTGTACGCTCCGTGGCCGTCCCCGAGCCCGCCCAGGGAGGACGATGGCGAGGATGAAGACGCCGGCGACGAAGAAGAGGCGCTGCGTGTCCGGAGGATGGCCCCTGTGGCGCTGCAATGGGGCCGCGGGCCCGGCTCGGGGGTGTAGGTGAAGGTGAGCGCGGTGGCGTAGATGACTCCATCGTTGCGGACCAGCGTGACGGGGACCTGCACCGGCTGTCTCACCCAGCGCCAGCCCTCCCTGAAGGCAGAGATGTCCGGCACCACGCACAGGACGCTCTCCCCGCATCTAAAGGGGGGGTGGAGGGACAGGATGAGACAGAGGTTGACGGTTGGTCACACACACACACACACACACACACACACACACACACACACACACACACACACACACACACACACACACACACACACACACACACACACACACACACACCTGTACATGGTGTCGGCCTCCACGTCTCCGAACCACACCCTCAGCTTCGGGGTGAAGTTCTGTCCGGTCAGCTCCAGCATCGCCACGTCTCCACCGCCGTTCAACTTCAGACACACAAAGAGGTTTCACGTCTTTGAAAAAAAGAAAAAGGTCCCTCCTAGCTAAACAGAAAGTAGTCGGGGACCAGAATGGCACTTGTGTAAAACGCATACCTGCAGCGTCTCCACCACGGGGACAGGTGTGACCGGCGTAGGGACGGGGCCCATGCCCTCATAGAAGGTGTACTCGGCCTTGTCGGTGCTAATGATAGTCCAGGAAGCCCCGTCGTTGACCATCTCTTTGTTAGTCTCTTTGGAGCACTGCGTGGCCTGAAAGAAAACACATATATAGTATATATACATAAAATAAAACATAATAATTCATGACCCACTTTTCTATATAACAAGAACACAGGCGAGCGAGCTACCGTCGTGTCAGGCTTATCAACGACAGGGACAAAGACTAGATCCTCTTCTTCTGTTTACCTAGAATGCTCGTTAAAACAAAGAGTAGAGCTCTTGTGTGGGTACTAATTTCACAACACATTCCGGCTTTAAAGCAAGACACCGACAGAAACCTCACAGGAGTAACAAACCACTAGCTTACACATTCATACTAGGTGCATGTGGAAGTGAGTTAAAACTTGCACTCTCTCTACTGATCATCAGGGGCGCCTCTGGTTGCAAAAACAAGTCAGGTTGTATAGAAGTCTATGAGAAAATGACTCTTTTTTCTTAACAAAAATCCGATATAAAAAAAAGGTGAGTCACATTTGTGATCATAACATTTACTTCATAGAGTTGCGAAAAGATTTCAGGAAGCAGAATTAAAAGAAGAAAAAAACAACTTATACTTGTGTGTGTGTGTGTGTGCGTGTTTGCACACCTGGAACTGGATGATCCTCTCCTGCGAGAGACACAGGTACATTCTGTCGGTATCTTTCAGGTAGAAGGCACACTTGTGAAGCTGGGACACCGGGTCGTCTGCGTCCATCGACGCCGTCTGCTTGTCCACTTTGCGAATGACCTGAGGAACCGAGGCGAACACACACACACACACACACACACACACACACACACACACACACACACACACACACACACACACACACACACACACACACACACACACACACACACACACACATCAGGAAACAAACCACGTACACGAGTGTGCAGAACAAACACAAACACACATCTGGGGAGTAACAAAACACCCCCTACGAGTACTTTGAGCACACCCGGCGTTGTGATTGCGCTCTGCGCTGATGCAATGAACTGACTCAGACACGTGCATACCAGTCGGGGCAGCGCCATGCCGGTGACGGAGCAGACCAGTTTGACCGTCTGGCCGTAGTGAATGTAGCCGTCTCTCACGGCGAACTCCTCTCCTTCAGACTCCTCGTCGTCCACTGAGTGAAAAACAAGACAAAAGTAATTCACACATGTGGAACTTACGCTCTGCTTTTAAGTAGGTGGAGGATAGAGAAGAAAAAACAGAAATAATAATTTAAAAAAAAAATGTAAACACCCCAAAAAAATTAAGCACAGATAAAGACTTACGGAGGTGAATGTAGAAGGCTCCCCACTGTTGGGAGCTCGCAAGAAAGTTCCCCCCCTCCACATGAAGATACCTGGTGCTGACCGTCTGGGAACGCAGGCGGTTAAACAACGCCACCTTAGTCCCTGAAGCTATACACACTGGAAGGGGGGGAAGTAGGATGAGAGATAAGTGTCACGTGCATGGTGAAACCCTACAGCTGTCTTCTTTGAGATGGTTCAACTCACAATCGGCGTTCTTCAGGGACTGCTTCTTCTTGGAGGGCTTGGAGATGACCTTGATCCTCTTGCTGAGGAAGAATCCGATGTTGGCGCTGTTGCCGTACAACATCTTCACCGACAGCATGAAGTGCTTTCGTTTGTCCGAGTCGCTGATGTACAGAGTCTTCGCCGTGCAGAAATGCTATCGTGAGGAGGGGGGAGGAAAAAATATATACAGGTTAGGTTTGTTTTTGTTTGATTCCGCCTCCCCTTTTCACTTCCCTCTCATCTCTGTCGGAGAGTTCATATGCAAGCATGAGACACCATCTCACAGAAATAATAATCAACCCCTCCCCCCGTGAAACCCACCTTCCCCTCCAGGTGGAGTTGCTGCATCTCCTGCTCGCTGTTGCCGATCCCGATGAAGGCACAGGGCTGGGCCTCCTGCTCCGTGCAGCCCTCCTTCTCCATGTTTTCCAGCTTCTTCTTCCAGCCACTGCCCATCAGGTACACGCATGGCGGAGGGCAGAAGAACCTGGTGGACGCGACCAGGCGTTTTTAAAAACAACCACAACAACAACATACTGTGCACTTGAGACTTCTCCATCAAAAGCCTCCTACACCGACCTCTTTTCATTGCCGTATGACTTTTGTGCAACTTTTGCGTGCAGTATGAGCACCGTTTGGTCATCTTTGTCCTTCAAGTAATTCCTCATAGCCTCCCTGAAATGATGGGGTGGTGGGAAGGGGGCAAACAGAAGACAGAAACACATGACATGTAACATCTCCATGACTCAAGTTGTTTGCACTGATTGGAATGTTTTTGGGTGGTTTGCACTGTTTCTCTCTCTACCTTGTCAAACGCTGAGGTCGCTCACCAAACTTCCTGCCAAACAGAAAACATCAAGGTTGCTTACATGTGGTTTCAGTGCTGGGGTAATGTGGCAGAGACAACAAACAGCAACAACAACAAGCTTGACAGAACGTGGGGTGAGTTGGCAAATGGCACGTTAGTGACGTCTGGGGGTCACCTAGTGGCGCTCCGCTATCACACCGCGTATTAAGGGTGTAATAGCGCAGACACACACATTAATAAAGGATTCACCTCTGTTGGTTTCTACGCAGTTTTTTTCTTCTTTTTAGACTGAATGATAATGTCGCCGTACAAGGGCACAGAAACAATGCGAACTTCTCTTTTCGGGCTCCTCTTTGAAGAGGAAGAACGACATTAAACCAACAAATGTGCGCGCACTAGTCTCTGCTGGGGCTAATTACCGCAAACCGCTGTGTTTGTTAACGCACGTTAACGGTGCAGCTCAGTGCGCAGTGACACGTTCGTTTGTGGAGATATTACGTCGGTAGAAACAGACGCAGCAGGCTGTCGAAGTAAAAGAATAACGCCAAACTGTTGATGGCCCCCAAAAAAAAGTTTCTAAAAAGAGTTTGAAACGGCCCACGTCGCGCGACAGCTCAACAAGTGGCAGATACACATATAAAAAAAGCAGGCGATACTACGAAGAATAGTTCAGCGTAGCTGACCCCACGTCAAGCCGCAAAGTAGCACTGCGTGCGGTTAGCTTTACGGGGGTCGCGGCGACACTCCTCACGTCCGATAACGTCACTCTAAAACACCGCGGACCGGCGGCGTTGCACCGCGAGGGAGGAGAAAAAAACTTTTAATATCATTATGCTTTGAATTTCAGCACTTACCCCGTAACAACGGGCGCCATCTTCCAAATAACTCCCCCCCACAACTCTACACACCCCCGAAAAAAAAGAAGAAAAAAAAAAAGAAAAGTCCAACAATCGCGAGATCCCTCCCCCAAAAGCCCCCTCGCCAAAGCCAGCGGCACAACAGAAGGAGCAGACTGGTAGGAAGAGCAGGGGGAGAGAAGAGGGGGAGGTGTGACGGGGCAAGGGGTGAGGAGGGAGGGAGGGAGGGAGGGGCGACGGGCAGACGCCAAAACAACAGGCGTGGGAAAGTTGCAAAGTCGCGCGAGAGCGCAAAAACTCTCACAATAGACACGAATGAAGAGAGACCGATTGTATCGCGAGACCGGGAGGCACTCTCACAGCTTTTTTTCTTCTCTCACAAGGCACCCACACTAACTCGATTCCCACGGCTTATTGAGCAATAAAGCAAACTACACCTGTCTCCACGTCGAAGAGCTGGAAACACAGCTTGAAGATAAATAATGTGACGTGAACTGTAACTCTGGAAAATGTATATTCTTATATAAAGACTTCATGTGGCATGTTATACAAGTGTAACCATTTATCTTTGGAATGCCCCCTGCTTTAAGAGCCTAAAGACTGATAAGAGAAAAATTATTTGAAGAACATTGCAAGTCAAACAGCAATTATGTTTTGGATATTTACATTTTATTACATAAACTCATTTTCAAATGGTGAATATAAAAACAGTGTATAAAATGTTTGGCACAAAGAATTTAATCAATTGGGACAGTGCTGGATGAACCATTATTTCAAAATCACCCACAGCATTTGGATATTTCACAGACTGAACATATGATCTTCAGTTAATAAAAGTAATACCTGCTAATCGTACAATGTGTACACCGCTGTGAGTGCGATGGAAACAGTTTTAAGGCGAGCTAAGACATCACCAAGTCCCTCAATCCCACAATTACAACTACTGTACATGGTTATGAGCAGCACAGTTGCTTTCTATGAACTCGTGAAACACGTCACAAAATGGAAAAGAAATGGCTCAAAAATAGCAAGACGTTTGCCAAAAGAAAGGGATATTAAATCACATGCCAACATAAAAAGAGGCTTGTGTTACAAAATAAAGAGGTCAGTTCTGTAAGGAACTACACATGCAAAAAAAAAAGGCAAAGCAAGCATTGAAGTCATCTGACATGCCCTCCTTCACTTCCCCTCAGCGCTTGATATGTCAAACCACATCCTGATTTCCCCTCGTTTTAAATATCACTCTTTCTCTCTGGGGTGCATCATTTAATGCCTCCTCTTGCTCTTCAAGGGTCAGTCTCACACACAAGAAAAAACTTCAGCTTTTCAGAGTAATGCGACAGTGCTGAAGATGGCAGCGGGGATTCTCCTAAAGGGAAGTCAACAAACCACCACGGCAACAGCCAGCTGCTGCGGTGCGAGATGAGGAATGAAAACCAAGCGTCTAGAACGCAGTCAGATGGCAGATTAACAAAGTCAGTATTCACAAATTCCCGATGCCATTCTCGGACATGTTCTTCCTGAGTCAGTTAAGATGTTCGGCAGCCGCTTCGTAGTTATAGAAAAAAAGTCTTGTAAATTAATGACTGAAAAAAAAAAAAAGATCTGCCGTTTGAAAGGACAACAAAAACATAAAACAGACGGATAACCAGCATAGTTTCGACAAAATAAATCAACCCGCTTGCCAAATGTTTTCAGATTTTTAACTCCTTCAATTCTGATGTAAACCGTGTGTGTCTTCTGCTTTTTCCCGGAGTGTCCCATCGCTTAGATCTTCCAGAAAATCTTCTTCCTGTAGAGCATGTAGGAGATGAAGACCCAACAGGACGTGGCCACAAGGTTCTGCGTGAGGTGCTCGGCGTGGGATTGGCTGTTGGCCATGCGCCAGCGGAAGGGGAAGTACTCCTCGAACACCTCGTGGCCCACGTACACGAGGATGGAGTTCATACCTGGGGATCGGAGTGAAAACTGGAATTAAATAATATTCAACAACAGAACAGGCGTGTGTGTGTGTGTGTGGGGCTATACTCTGCTCACCAGGGTAGTAGAAAGGGGCTCCGGACCACCACCTCTTCACGTCCACCGTGTAGTAGACCAGCACCAGCAGCACGAAGGCAAAACAGGCCAGCGTGGTCACATAGGACAGAGACCTAGGGTTGAAATGGACGTTCGTTCATCACCAATATCCCTGGAAGGGTGTCTATTATTTCTCTCATGTCTAACTTTCCTACAAGACACAACCACAACAAACTACGCAAAGTTTCATTAGTTGCAGCGGCCAAAGAAAAAAACCATTTAAGTTAATTACACTCTTATACTCCTGTTTTCTGGTGGAATATGCACATGTTCAAAATTCAGGATGAGGAATGTAGCCCATCTGGTCGTCCCACCAAAACATAAATTATAGCAGGCGGAAAAAAAAGAAACAGCAGAACAAGAAACAGCGTCAGAAGCACCCTTAAGCCTGACAGCCCCTCTAGTAAAAAAAAATAACCATGAAGCAAACTTTACCAGAGGTTTTTGTTGACGGGAATGAAGCCCTGGTCGGTGGAGCACTTGGTCAGAATGGCTGATATGACCCCCTGTGTGTCACAAGATATTTCATCATTCACTCAGGAAAGCAAAATGAAAACTTAAATTGACAAAAAAAAAAAAGGTGCTTACCAGTAGAAGACCCCATATGAGAAATCTTGATATTATACTGGTGTGGAGCTCTCTGTAGTGCAAGATAATTTTTCCTGCCTGAGAGACAATAAAAAATACAATTATTATTATATCATTCGGAATATCAACAACAGAAATATGAATAAAATCAGTAGACAACAAAAAAAGAAGAAGAAGAACCGGGCAGGACATACCTGCAGTCCAAGGAAAGCCATGAGGATGGAGTTGATGCTGCCGAGAACACCTTCTGGATCGTAGGGCATACTAGTTGCATAAATCACCTTCAACAAAAAAGGAAATATGATTTAAAACATACTAAAGCTAACTCAAGAATAAATGGTTGTGTTGTGTTGCCGGTCACCGACCCGTGACGAGGGAGTCTGGTAGATGTGGCTCTTTCCAAGCAGCCACCGGTCAATGAGAGCGGCCGCTCCACCGGTACAGTTGGCGTACTGGCCCATGTCCCCGATCCCACCGGGACCCAGATAGCCTCTGTTGAGAGGCAGAGGAAGTCAGTGTTATCAAATGTGGGATAAAGCATGCGCCTCTCAACCTTCTTTGTTTCTCTTCTCTCAAAAACCAGATCCATTTTGTGGCACCAACATAACATGCCTAGCTTGCAGTGGTAAAAAAAAATGCTTTTTTCTCCCCCTGATGACGTGTTGTGATTGGAGAGGTGATATTAAAACATAATTGGTCATTTTAAACTATGGCAGCTTTGAATAACTGTTTTTATTTTTATTTATTTGAATTGTTGCGCACATATAGATATATTAGCTTTGTCAGTGACCAAAAACATATATTATCAAGTTAAATCAAACCATTTGACAGTACCCTCACAGCCCACTAGATGGTGCACTGAGGCTCGTCACACAATCACACAAAAACACCAAAAGAGGACACGTAGACAACATAAGCGGTCAAAACCTTGTGGCTTTGCTGAGCGTGTCACATGGACACAGACATGCCATGTTCTACTCACGTTGGGCAATCTGGCACAGGAAGTAGGAAAGTGAGGCACAGCCAGACGACTTCTAAGAGAAGCACACACAGCCAGGCGGGCCAGTACAGCAGGACGTCGAGGCCAGGGGACCACCAAGCCTCCTGGTGAGCAGAGACACCCCGCGATCAAACACGTATTAAAATTAATTGCGAGCGAACGAGAGATCCACGACGTCGGAACTCGTGTGTTGGCTAACCGTTGTGAGGATGTCAAGATGGCCTCTCGCCACCAACAGATCCAGACAGGCCACAGCCAAGTAGGACCAGGCCAGGCGCTGCAGCACGCCAGGGATCCGCAGGTTGTCCCAAGACACTGGAGTGGACGAGTGTCAGCGTGAAGCAAAAACGATACCAGACAACTTTGCAATATTAAAGTCGAATGCGCGAGGCAGCGTGCTTATACTCACGCGGCCCCTGGCAGTAGTTTGGGTTGATGATGAAGATGCCGATGGCGAAGAGCTGTGCGCTCCTCCACGCCACTTTCCTCAGCAGCGAGCGGCGGGTGGCGCCCGCGCGGAGCATGGAGTTGATCGACAGGGCGACGGAGGTCCCCATTATGAACACAAACCTGGAGAGGGCGGGGAAAAATGCAGAAAGTGAGATCAAACGGAGACCCTGAGAAGAGAAGGTGACGAACGCATTAAAAAGGCTTACCAGGGGAAGACTAGATCAGCGACAGTCAAGCCTGAAAAAACAACAACACAGGCTTTAAAAATCAACCCGCAGTGCCAAGCCAGGCGACAAAAAGATCTGGGATTCATTTCTGACGTGATCAAAGATGCAACGGTACAACCAGGTGGGGGCTCACCATTCCAGCTTTCGTGTCTGAAGAACCAGTACCGCCCTCCTCCGTAGTTCACGAACACCATAATGACTAAGGCCAAGCTAGCAGCACATAGAGGAAAAGGCATTGAGGTCATGCCAAATTAAACAAAGATTACATGAACATATTTGCTTCAATAGATGCAATGCTGTTAAAGTATCACAGACATACAGCCACGCGGTTACCGTTAGAAGGAAAACTACCGCTAAAGACTGCATCCATGTGTAATATCTTGTTAATGAGTCACATTTCCAGTGTCAGTTCATCCCCCAACAAATTATCATATCATATGACAGACCAGGCCAAGCGGTAATTCAGTTAATATCGGTCTTTGATGACGCCGAGCTGCAGGGCTGAGGAAGGGAGAGGGGGAGGGGGCTCACCCTCGGAATGTGTCCAGAGATCGCAGCCTCTTGCTGGGGTTAGGGGCCGGAGGGAGGATGTTGTCAGCAATGAGGGACACCGTCCTGCCAGGGGAGCCCAGCTCCTGAACGATGAACGATAGATATCAACTGGACTTCACAAATCATGGTTGATCAGATTCCCATGAAGATTGGATCACATAATTAAAAATGCACCCCCCCCCCCGCCCAATAGAAAAATGGATTATAAGATATTTGGCTGGCCATATCGGGTCGTAGAGTTTGTTGTTGGAATAAATATCCTCTCCACACAAACACTCACAGAGTTGATGAGCCTCTCTGTCTCCATGGAGCCGCTGATTCGGAACAGGATGGCCTTCACTATGTCAAGCCTGGACAAGAAGCAAATCGTGCGAGAGTCAATTTATAACACACACACATATATGTAGTAGTACTTTGAAGTAATCTTAGCAAGAGATGTTTATCACTTTGACTTTACCCTAATAGTTTTGTTCCGATGGCAGAAGCAAAGGCCAGCCCAGCGAAAATAAGGAAAGCAACCAAGATCGCTGTGCCGGTGACGAGAGAGAGGATCATTATGTCAATGCCCCATGTGATTTTCCGCAGTGCGACAGGTTCAAATAAAGCATTAAAACACTCCAGACACGTGCACGTCATAAGCGCGTGCGAGAGACTCACGTAAGTAGCTGTTGACGGGTTCTTTGTCGGTCACCACGGAGCAGTTGACCACCGAGGAGTCGTTGAGATTTTTCACCCACAGAGAGTAGTTCCCGTGCTCCCCAAAGTGGAATGGAACCCTGAAATGAAAAACAATGATACATGCACAAATATGCTCATAGTCATTCAATGGATATTTCATTCTCTACATGTAGATTGTCATTCAACAATGTTTTAATAACAAGACGGCTAGTTGACGCACTACACAAAGCCTGATTAAATGTGGAAGAACTTGTACTGTTTGCAAATACATCCTTTATGGTTTACTTATTTAGAGCCTTTCAAACGAATCAAATACAATTCAAAGTTAACACAAACAAACAGGAATTCAAATAAAACAAGAGTAAAATGAGAGAAGATGAAGAGATGAATGCACACCAAGTTAAGTGAAGAAAAAAAGTATTAAAATTGACAATGGTAACCCAGTAAAATGGTAACCCAGTAAAATGTTGATGAAGTAACTAAGAAACTAAGAAATGTGTTGTAATAAAAAGGCTAATTTATAGATTAACTGTAATGAGACTTAAGGGATTTCTGTGTTCTTTAACTCACGTGCACAGCTCCTGGTTGACAGCGCCACTGCTGAGCTGTAGTGTAATTTCATGCTGTGTGCTCACAACGAAGTTTGCAGAACGGGTCTGGCCAGGACCGGGCGCTGCGGGGAGCACCCCCAGCTGCTGGTACAAACACTAGGACACAACGGGTCCAGATCAGAACACCATCCTCGTCTGAAACAAGCCATGTCGCTACAGAATTAACTGCAGGAGAATATCTGATCTGTGTGTGTGTTTCTCTACCTCATAGCATCGCTCTGACACCCAGGACACCACCACCTCTGCATCCAGCTCATTGTTGACTGTCAGAATGGCCTCATCCATCTTCAGGACTATGTGCTTATTAGGAGAGAGGCCAGCTGGAGTAAGAAATAGGAGCATTAGTTAAACTCTTTGTCGTCGTCGTCACCATGAAGAAATATGCAACATCATCAAGTGCAGTAGACCACACCTAACTGTGTGAAAAACCTTGTGGTCAGTATTCATATGAACCAATTAAAAACCGATTGCAGCGTGTTTGATGTCGCAATGTTTAGAAACATGGGCACATGACAAAACATAAACCCCAACCTCCCTGACTCCATGTTGACCCCCGTGCAAGTCAGAGAAATCACAGTAGAGGCGTTCATTTAAAAAAAAATTAAAAAAAATAAACTTCACAAAGGCTACAGCTGTGAAGGTAGCTTTCTATTCCTTACCACACAACGATGGTTATCTGCGGCAGAGAAGCCTATTCCACAGCAGAGTGCGCGTTAGCTCGCTGGGTAGCCAGAGGTACAAACAAACAACAACTGCGAGCTACAGCCAGGAAGCTAGCGTCGCTTCCCGGAACAGCAAAGCATGTGAGCTGGCTGAAGTTACGCACAACCCGCCGTGGTCACATGTTGTATTAATCCGTAACCCCCGGGAGAGAGGTTCAAACGGCGATGGAGCTCATTCATGGACGGACAACTGTTCCTTTGGGTTGTTACTAAGCTAGCTGTTTGAGTTGCGCTAACGCTACAGTTAGGTTCGAGCTAACCGGTTTTCATGGCTTAACGCTGAACAGTCAACTACTTAAACGACGTGTCCACCGTGGTGACGCTCCGCTGGGTTGGTGAAAGCCATTTTGAACGCACAATGAGGGAGAAAGTAATGTAAAATTGTGCTGGCCGTTAACTAACTAGGTAGCGTTAATTAACGATAACTAACTAGCTATAGCTAACCCAGCTACGAAGCCCTGCTCTGCTGTCATGTTAGTTTCAACTAACAGATACTTACGGGGAGATATTTCAGCTGTCAGTGGCACCACGCAAACGGCTACAACCAACGCGAGGGCGGCGAGGGGGGAAAAACATTCCTCCTGTAGTGTCATTTCTTTCTGCCTTGCCCCGAGGCTGAAGATGTGCCTTCTAGCTTCTTCTTTAGTTTCTTTTTTGCCATAGCAGACGCCACTTCCGAGCGTTCCTTGTTTTGACATTGTAGTGGGAGCGACGAGGGTCAAAGTACATTGTTAACGCAAATTTACCTGTCGGTCACCCTCAACGTGGGTCACCGGTCACCACTTGTGTACTCAAAACCACACTGAGGTTACTTTACCTGGACTACTTCCATAAGATATTACAGGGGGTGTGATTTATGATGAACCATATTTATCACGGAATCGTTTTATTTAGTTGTTTATCAGGTGTCTAACGAAACACACTATGTTGCTGGTATATTATTTCCTGCCATAATAAACTAGTTTGCATCTGTGTGCAAGTGTCTCGTCCTGATCATTTTGTACAGAATGTGGAGGTTTCTTAAGTGAGCTGAGCTCTTCTCAATTCCCATCTTGAACCAGACAATCATGTTAGAATTAGAGCTATGTTATTGTTGAGTCAACTGACGCATGCGCATTGCAATGTAATAGCAAGGACACCAAATTGATAATCGAGTGAATCAACCGTGCCTCCCCTTGGATTGCATCTGCCGCAATGGCTGATAAACCAAATCCTCAGAAAAGGTAAAAAACACTATGTTAGCCCATTAATGACGTATGAACGCCAAGCTTAAAGTTATTAATAAATAAAAAACTGACTAAATAGTCGCAATAAAGTAGCCGCGTACCTTGTTTAGACGGTTAGCCAACTGGCTAGCTAGCAACGTTAGCTCACATTTTCACCCTTTTTTATCCCTTGTGTGTCCTCGAACAGACACTGTTTGACTTTATCATTATTATGTTCTTGCAGTGTCAAAATAGCTGCTGGAGCCGTGGTTTGTGTTGAAAGTGAAATTAGAGGAGACGTCACCATAGGTAAGAGGTTTTGCTTTGGGTCACCTCCAGTCGGATTAAACCCGGTTTAACGGTACGTTAACTTTACCTGAAGTATATATGTGTTTAAATAATCTGTGTTTCCTCAGGCCCCAGGACAGTAGTCCACCCAAAAGCACGCATCATCGCAGAGGCAGGACCCATCGTGATTGGAGAAGGCAATTTGATCGAGGAACAAGCCCTGATCATCAATGGGTAACTCAAGATTCCCTGTGCCTGTGTGTATAGCACGTAGGCTACACTGTTAGAAGATGGGTATTTTGTAAACATTTATTTTTTTTTCAACCCACAAGTTACCCAGAAAACATCACGCCGGAGTCCGAGATGGAACCAAAGACGATGACCATTGGCATGAACAATGTGTTTGAAGTTGGCTGTGGTATCCTTTTGACTAGCCTGGCCAGTCTTATTGTAGAAGTCAAATTATGTCATATTGTAACCATGAACTTATGGTTATAATATATATACATACATATACATATGCGCGCTTTAAAAAGCCTTAACTGACAACTTACAGTATCACAAGCTCTGAATATTGGGGACAACAATGTGATTGAATCCAAAGGTAGGATGTTTGTGTCTTTTGTTTTCTTTCAGTGTCTGTTTATGTGTGAGTTACCCTACATCAATAGGACCACTGTGGGAATAAGCTTCTAACATATCTAATGACTGCAGTGCATAGTTGTGTGTGTGCGTGAGACACATCAAAATGTCCTCTCTTTTCTTGTCTAGCTGACGTCGGTAGGAACGTGATCCTCACCAGTGGCTGCATCATCGGAGCCTTCTGTCAAGTCAACACCTGCGAGGTCATACCCGAGAACACAGTCATCTACGGCTCCGGGTGTATGAGGCGGGTTCAGACGGAGAAGCCGCAGGTACCACAGGGTTCCATTAATTATTTTTAAAAAAAATAGGTATTGATTTAACTTAGTGGTAGCTGGAATAAGCACCCTTTGGAGTAGATTGCGTTGTAATTGTGCAGATGTTACGGGGCGACTGTGTCTCAGTGGTTAGCAGGTCTGACTTTCAATCAGAGGATCGGTGGTTCAAACCCCGGCTCAGTCCTTAGACACTTAACCCCAATTGCTCACCGTTGCTTTGTCTACTGTATATCATGTAAGTCGCTTTGGATAAAGTCAGCTAAATGAAATGTAATGTTAGTGCACCCACCTCCTGTATGCAGCACCTGTACAGACAGACAACGTCGTTTAGTAATTCTGACCAGTTCATTTCTTTAAAGTGTCAAAAACTGACGCACAGAATTCTGACAACTTAATACTGCACATGAGCTGTGAGCTGGCATGCCTGTCCTGCTAAGTTACACGAAAAAAGAAATCAGTTGAACGAGAGGTCATAGTGTGTGTCATGGTAAACTGCTGCTACACATACTGGTCATCTAACTGATGGAAGGAGTTTGATCTGACGAGTGAGATCTGTGCTCATAAACACCAGTGCAGGCCCGTTCAAAACGGCAACCACTCAAACTGCTTCACACTCGACGCTGCACTTCCTTTGGTTCCTGAGCGATACAAGTCGCAGTGTGTGAAATCCATTGGATGAAAGGCTGTGGTGAATCTCAAGAGGACGGACAAGAAACTCCTTCCATCAGTTAGATGACTGGGGATTTTTTTTCCCCCTATAGTCAACTCAACTTTTGTTTTTTTTAAGTCATGGTATTTCAGATCTACTGTGTATATCTACTGTTATTAGTGCAATATATTAAAACAATCTCTAATGTCCTCAGCTTATTAATACACGTTCTTGCCTCTACAGCCCCAGACTCTTCAGCTGGACTTTCTAATGAAGATTTTGCCGAACTACCACCATCTGAAGAAAACGGTTAAAGCCGGCCACAACGCCAGCTAGAATGTAACTTAATGCTTTTGAAGATGGCTGGTGAACCCATATTTAAATAGGTCTTTCTGGAAGGAAGGGCGAATGTATATACATATATAATATGTACCTAGCTGAGAAATATTTTCTACTCTAACCACAAAGCATTTAATCTTTGTCTTGCTGAGCTCATGCACCCTTTTCTATGATTGATTGATTAAATAACCTCAGGAATGTCAGTGTGCTTTGTCATTTCATCACTAGGTTGTAAAGAGTGCAGTAAAAACATACAGTTTAGAGTTGTGTTTTCAGTGTTTATCAACATTACACTAATTGAGACATTTTATATATGAAACACTTAAATGTATGGCATCTAACAGATCTAAAAATCACTGCAGAGCACATGAAACAAGCAACAGTGCAATCTCTTGTAACAGTGTCATTTATTAAAATAGGTTCCAAAAAGTTTCATTATTGTAAACTGCTACGCTGCATGACGCTGCGAAGCGAGAGGAATTGAAATACTTTTGAAAGCCCACGAGAAGGAAGATGGTTCATGCTTGGATGAGGGAGCTCAATGTGATGCACATCACAAGCCTGTCTTGTGCAACTCCTATTAAAAGGGGCTGGGGGGGATTGCCATCAAACGACAACTGCCCTTCAAAATAAAAGCTTCCAAACACACGCGCGCACACACCTCTCTTAGCAATGAACTAAATAAAATGAAGAAACCTCATCCGCGCCCGTAAGGATGGTGGTTTTAAGTTAAATGTCTCAGTTCTTTATTACTTTTCTTATCCTCCAGTTATCACTGATTAATAACCAAACTAAAAAGGATTTCACAACACAGCTGCTGTTTACTCTATGTAATACAGGACCACTGCTCACTGAGGTATGCAAAGAAAAGTGGGTGGGGAATAAGCCTCACAGACTGCCATGAAAAAGTCTCTGTGTTGTCGGGTGGCACAGGCCTCTGTTGCCTCTGAGGGGCACGAGGTCTCACTTCTTAACGGGAACGCCCTCCGAATAGTCCTCCAAAACGCCTGCCAAGTGGTTGTTGTGGGTCTTGAAGTGTCTCTTCTTCTGCCCACCTTTCTTCCTCTTCTGAACTGGTAACTGCACAGGGAGCACAAACACAATCGGCCCTGATCATCACACTTGATTGACACAGATGTTGTACAGATGTCATTGTTCAAATGTCCCAGGGAAAGGAAGGAAGTATGGATAGATAAACAGACTAAAAATCAAGCAGGTTGGGGGGAGACACTGACCACTTTCTTTGGTCCGGTCTCTTGCATGGAGGAGATGCCTTGTTTCTTCAAGTACTCGTCAATCTTCTCTTCATCTATGGAATCAACTGGAACACTCCTCCACAATTTCTGGAATTCTACGATTAGGAGACAAGTTTGTTTGATCCAGAAACATACCAACTCAATAGATAGTCCCATCATTGTTTCATGGTTTTGACCAAACACATTCAATAACGACCCGGGCCTGGATGAAATGGACAAAATGGATATGAAAGTAAGCTTAGAAAATTATTTTGATAAAGATCTATAGTTGATATGCAAATAAATCAACATGTGTGTTAAAGTAAAGTGGAATTAACATGATAATTTATTTTTGCATTTATAGACAGACAGACAGACAGACAGACAGACAGACAACCCGCTCACCTTCATCGACCATAAACTGGCAGTGCTTGTCGTTATAGAAGAGGATCTTCTTCTTATCTGGTCTTGTCACGAAGATGATCTGGTCCCCCAAAGCCTGTGAACACACGACGCCTCATGTTTCTGCTTGGATGTCCCTATTGTTTAGTCTCCAAAGTGTTCAGACGGGACACACGCTAGCTTGAGCGTTCACCTCGGGTTACCTTGATGGCCTTGGCCGAGTTAGGCAGCCCCTCCTCCACGTCGTCCAGCAGCACTCCTCCCAGGCCCAGCTGGTCGTGTTTGTCCAGCAGCCTCAGCAGCGCCTTCTTGTCCTTCAGATTGTACTTGGGCTTGAAGCCGTACGTCCCATCGCGGACGTCGATTTTCGGGTTGCTGACCAAGGCCTGACATTGTCGGAGAGGGAAGCAGCAGACGTCAGGTTTCGAAGCAAAGTCAGCTCAGACTCCAGAGGAGCCGACACCAACAACACGCTACTGGAGGCCCGGGCTCTATTAGGGGGTCTGCTGGGGTGGCGGGAGAACCAAGATGGCACGGGAAAGGCCGTCAGACGCCCGCTGCAGTAAAATTAGATTTTCTGAAGGTACTATGGGGCTCTGAAACACTATCTGCTTTTGTCCACAGAGACCGCCAACAAACAAAAATCTGCGAAATAAGAAAGTTCCTAAAGCAACTGTAAAGACCAGCTGGGAGAAGTGTATGCGTGTCGGGGGGATTCATTCTCCCCCCGCGTCGTACTGAACAACTCGGCCAATTGTGAGTCAGAAATACAGAAGCTACTGGACCCGTGAGCGCAGTAACCTTCAGAATCGAGGCTGGCTACGCATTCTGTTCTACGCACTTGTTACACGAGTCCGGTGTTACAAGGCCCGGTCCCAGTGCCCCTAAAGCCTCAAACCCTGAACCCTCAGGGACCTACTGACGTCACCTGTTAAGTGGTTGAGTGTGAGAGGCTGTGAGGGCTTAAAACGGCGTGAATACCAATGAGACAGCTGCAACATATCACGTGACTACATAAAAAAAATAGTGTGTACAATTGTGGGTCGTTATCTTTTACTCCCCGATTTGAACCCTCTCTTTCCTCACAAGATGAGGTCATTTCAAATAAGCAAATCAAATTAACAGCTTCAATAACAAAATTCCATGTTTGATGAATACATCTGTGTAATATACTCTCTGCTTCCACTCTGATTTCATGAGTTTTAATGTTCCATCTTTAATCCTTAATGTTTCTGAGAACATGTAATTGGCCAGGCAGAACACCCATGTGCCGTCCTCTTTGTTTACGTTTTGTTCACGTCTCCATGCTTCCACTGGTAACTGCATATTTAACATCACATTGCTATGAATTGTGGGTAATTCCCTTGGGCAAAGTCTGCGTCTAATGAGAGGGTTCACGAAGAGCTCTAAATGTCAGCAAGAGAGCCCTCAAACACTCAATTTGACAGGGGACGGAGCTAAACCCTGAGGATTGGATCCAAGGCATCGTGAGTCTCCCGCTGTTTCAGTCTCCAGTTGATCTTCTCAAAATATGACCATCATAAAATGTATTAAAACATTTTTGCGACGGAAATATTATGTAAATGTATATGATCATTTCCTCACCCGTAACACTGTTTTTTGCACCTTTTCCCTCTTTTAAAAACAAAGAACAAACACCGACCCGTTGCGTTCACCACATACAGCATTGAGTGTTTGGCGTGAAGCCCACCTCAGTCATGAGCCACTGTTTCTGTTTCATGCTGATGTCGAGAAGCTTGGTCTCGTCCAGGATCTCCTCCAGGGTCAGGCAGTGCGTATCGCCATTCTGATGCCTCGTCTGAGAGTGAAGGAGAGGGAAGCACACAGATTTACATAAAGAAAACACACACAACAAGTACAAAATCCTGCATAGCGCTCATTTTAAGATGTAAGCGAAACCTTCCAAACAGTTTCTAAAAAACAATTTTGTTTTTCCCGGTTTATGAAACTGTGCGCTCAACAGATGGCACAACAAATGCACGCGTTAAAAGGAAAATCTGTCAACTCGAGTGCGCGGGTTACTCTAAGTGCATGTGGCGGGGGGGACTCAGACAGCTAGTGTGACGGGGGGTGGCCCGGCTGCCTCTTTGCAGTGTCACAGCATGGTAAACAAGCTGTTAATGGTGCCAAAAGAATGACTGGGGACCAAATGTTACGCAGCGGACTCGACATGACTCACAGCAGACAGCGAATCTAGCTTTTCAAGAGCTTTGATGGAGCTTAAAATCCAGCAAATACATGTCGACTAAACCCAAAAGGATCTAGATAGATAAATAGTTGTCCCTTTAATACAATCCTCACGGAATTGCTTGTGAACGTTCTTTTTCTGGAAGAGGAAAAACTCACACTAGACGCTTACCTTCATGTAATTGACTATCTTGGCGAGGCAGCCAAACTTGTACCCAGAGCTCGTCTTGATGTTGAAGCTGCCATTGCTAGACTCTGTGGAGAAAGAGAGAAAAGATATTTAAAATGCCACGCCGTATTGATTGTGAAGGATGACGGACCAGAAAGAAAAGCACCGGGGGGGGACAAAGACCAAATGGCATTATTTTATAATCTTCATTTTGAATGGGTGCCACATTTTAATTGCATCTTTGTCGTGGTCAACAAGTCCCACGAAAAGACTACAACCAGCATACCAGTACATTCTGTGGCGCGCAAGCCTAGATGTTCCTACTGAAGTAATGTTTTAAAAAAAGAAAAGGATACAAGAATGAAATGAGTTTCCTCCATAGGGTGGCCGGGCTCAGCCTTAGAGATAGGGTAAGGAGCTTACTCCTTCGAGTCAGCTGAGGTGGTTCGGGCATCTCATCAGGATGCCTCCTGGATGTGTCCAACTGGAGGTTTTTTGGGCACGTCCAACTGGTAGGAGACCCAGATTATTATCATTATTTTTTTTTTTAAGTTGTGGACTATTTCCAGGGGCAAACTAACACACTTTTGGTGGGCTAAAAAGTATTTATAGCAGCAGGTAAGTGGGATTGACTGAAAGAAATCTGCAGTGGTCATATTCACGTGTTCATTGTGGCGCTGTTTTTTTAAATTTATTTTATACCAACCAATCACAAACTAAACAAAAAACAAACTAACTGTATTACATTCGTCAGCAGTGGGCTGCTGAGAAGCACCAGGGGAGCAACTGGGGGTTCAGTGTCTTGCTCAAGGACTCTTCGACATGCGAACTACGGGGATAATCCATGCCACAGAGTTGTTAGTTGGACTTGCTAGCTACTTGCTAGTTTTGTGATCTTATACTTATTAAGATAATAAGAACATCTTATAAATACTGCAGGAGTAGTAAATGAGCAGTCCAGCCAGCCGGTTTATCTCTGCTGGAGTCCAACTACACTGCCCCCTCCTCCCCCTTAGACCGGCTGAGGCCTCGGCCCTGGCCAATCAGAGCTGAAAGCAGACACCGACTCGTGAATGATTCACGGCATGTGGGCGGGACCTTCTGCCGCCGCGAGCTGCTGTGGGCGGGACACGGGGCAAAAGTTGACAGACCGGCCGACGAATGGTGCAGAGGCAGGGCTACGCGGTTCACGAGGAGCCGTAAAGGAGTGGCGGGGACGCGGTGCACGAGCGGCGGCTGGAAGCGCGCACGCGCAAGAGAGAAGCGCCGAGGAGGAGAAAAAAACAAAAACAGGTTGAGGAGCGAAACGCGGAGGAGGGAGAGCGGAAGACGGGAGCGAGAGGTGGAGCACTAAAAGAGGACGGGAGAGCCGCATCTGTTGACTTGCATCTTCTGGAGGCTGAGCCAGATACACCGGTGAGTGTGCAGTTATTTTTATTCTCCTTCCAGTAATAGCATCGTCAGAATAATGCGCGCATGTTTGACATCAAAACACAAGCCACAGCGTGAACGTCAGCTCAGGTCTCTCTGTGGAGCTATGATGACCGTAAGGGGTATTTTGGTGTGTCATCCAGCATCCACAGGGTCAATCAAGCATTTTTCTTTTCTTATTTGATTATTTTTTTTAATGCAGAAGTCAATTTCTCACAGCATTAGATAAATATAAAACTGAAAATCATCTAGATCTAACAACTATCTCTGGAAACTGCCATTCATCTTGCAACAATAACTAGACTGAGCGATTTAGGTGGCACCTGTAATATTTAGGCTGAGAACCGAGTAGGCACGCAATGGATTAAATAAACATGGATATGTGTCTGCACTCTCCCCCGCCGGAATACCAAGCCTCAGGAACTCCTGTGTGTTTTTTCCCGTGCATGTGTAGGTTGCTCACTCGTGTGCGTCCTGTGCCTGTTGTTTTGTGGGGATGCAGAACGGCAGCTCTCCAGACAAAAATCAATGAGGGGCCGACAGCTGTGAGGAGCCAGCCAGAGGCATTAGGAGATGCATAAGTGTGTGTGTGTGTGTGTGTGTGTGTGTGTGTGTGTGTGTGTGTGTGTGTGTGTGTGTGTGTGTGTTTAGCCAGAGAGCAATATACAATCCTGCAACACCTTAAGAGCCTGGGTGGGGTGAGGCTAATTTGTTTCATCGGGGGGGATAACAGATGCTGTCGGGAGCCAATCTGTCATTGTGTATGTGACAGAAGAAAAGAGCAGAGAGACCGCGGGTGGGGGGGGGGGGGGGGGGGGAAGAGTAAAAAGAGGTTGTTGTCATGGAAATGAGTTGATGTTATGAGCTGGCGAGAGGACGATAAGTTGCATCGTGTTCTGTGCTTTAACGGATGCGCTTCTGTCCACTCCCACTAACGATAGACATTATTTTCCAGGCCCCTCACCGAGCCGCACGCACGCACCCACGCAGGTAGCACGAGACACCACAAATCTATTACTTTTGTTTTTACACACACGCACACATACATACATACAGTAAGCCAAGTTGCAATAATCGTAGAAGAAAAAATATGCAAAAGAAAAAGAAGTAAAACCAACTGCCCGAAGAGAAGCTCTTATGCTTCCTCAACTCCTTTCTGTGGTTCACTCAAGTGTAATCTGGGTCAGCTTCCTTGGTGACAGTATGTGATAAAATGTCTGCACTTGTGTGCACACGCATTTGTGTTTAGAGTATGCGTGTGTGTGTGTGTGTGTGTATATAGACACTGGCCCGCTGTTCCCTGAGGATTTGTTTTAAGGGTTGGCTTTGGCTGCAAATGTGAAAGGATAACTGAGGAAAGACAAACCACCTGACAATGTGAATATTGCAGGACACCTTTCAACTTCATTACTAGATTGCAGTTATGGCCGCCGAGTTGCAAACCGCAGGCTGTAAAAGCGACATCTCCTTGCACAGCCATCCATTTCTTTCAGGCTTTCAAGTCTATTTTGGTTTTCCGAGCAGATGGCCTCAGTGGGGTTTCGTGCTCTTTTGCAAGATAAACTTTTTTCTCTCTAATAACACACTGTTATCCAACTAGTCTCTGGTTAGACTATGCACTTGTCAAACAGTCCATTATCTGTCTAAAGGTTTAAAAAAAAAAATAGAGAGAATTCAGGCACAGGATCTTGTAGGGAGGCGTTCTTCTCCTTCATATATTATTATTATTATTATTATTATTATTATTATTATTATTATATTTACCCAGAACCAAACCCCGTCGCAGGTGTTTAACGATCTGTCTCTCTCTTTTCCCCGTTTTCCGTTGCTCCACACCAGAAATCATGGTCAACAGCACTACCGCCATACACCCAAGCAACCTCCCATGGCACCCAGAGGCCATCCTCGTACCCCGGGTCTCCATGCAGGTCCAGGAGATCTACCCGTTCCACGACGGCTGGAACGTGGCCTGCTTCGTCATCCTGCTGCTCTTCATCCTCACCGTCGTGTCTCTGGCGGCCCTGGCCGTGCTCTACGAGCTGCTGGACTGCGGGTGCTGCGCCAAGGGGAAGACACACCACCAGCTACAAGAAGAGGGACCGGGAGGCTGCGGCAAGCTCATGACCAGCATTTGCAAGGAGCCAGAGTCCCGCACCGAGGTGGTGTAGGGCAGGTGGGGGGTGGCAGCGGGGATGACGATGAGGAAGAGTAGGAATTCAGGTTTTCTGAACTGGGGCAATACCACAGCGTTGACCTCGGTGCCCACGAGAAAAGAACTTCTTAACATAAGTGCCCTCTAGTGGTTCAGTTGCTCACAGTTAAGGAGGAGGCGGGGAATGAGACAGAACAATGTTGAAAAGACAAAAAACTAAAACAAAAAAGGAAGAGGGCGTGAGTTTGTCACTGATTTGGGGCGAGTCTAATTAGCATTTTATTTTACACACGCTACATTCACTGCCACTTACACACAGGATGGACAGTGAAGGCCACATTTTTAAACACCAGAAGCAGACAGAGCAGTCGATTAATATTAGTTCTCATAGGGTGGCCATGTTGACATAATACCACTAATATGACCCGACATCAACTAGTTAAAGAAAAAAGAAGAGTATTCTTGTTCTATGACATCTGCCCTGTGAATACTGCACTGAGCCGGCTGCAAATGCGCTAATGAGAAATATGGTAAACAGTTGTGTGCTGTTAGAAAACACTGTATCACAAACAGGGCTTTGAGGAGCAACACACAAATGATCAAGCTTACTTTTACAACATCGTTGCTTTGAATAAATCCTGCGTTTCTCTGTTCTTTAGTAAATAGTGTACCAGTGTTGTCAACTTGTTTTGCATTGCAACATTATCTCATGACACTTGCACAGTGATGTAAATTTATCATGCCGCCTGGAGCACAATGTATGATTTCATAGGCCTATACGCAAAATGCCTAATAAATTGTCAATGCCATTATGTACCGGCCTTTTTTTGCTAGGAAGCCATATGAACGCTAAGAATGTTAACGTTGACCGACGGGGACCAGATGAGCCGACCCCAGCACTGTTGGCTAGCTAGCTTGTCTGTCTCCTAGCGGCGAGGCGCCAGTCTGAGGGACCCAGCACTGCCGCCGGCCACCAGCCTGCCGTGAAAGCATGAAAGCGTGGTGGAATTAGCAAGATAGCTAACGAACTAGCCAGCGGCTAAAAATGAGTAAAAATGTAAATGCTCAATGAGTTATCCACACGATGGAGGAAAGCATAGTGCCATCGCTTGGCAAGTGTCTTTGTTCGGCTCATTTTCTGGAACCAGGGTAGCGTGAACGCATGGTGGCATGGGATGCTTTCATGCTACACATAGTTAAGACAAATTGAGGGCGTATAAATCTTTTAATGACTATAACCATCCTGCACATCCAGGCGTTTGCGATAGTTGTTGAAACAATTTACAGAAGTTTTTCTCTCATCTCTGAAACGCATCGCTGACATTTCTAGCTCGCCGCCAGAGCCTC
Source organism: Cottus gobio (assembly GCA_023566465.1). Taxonomy (NCBI): domain Eukaryota; kingdom Metazoa; phylum Chordata; class Actinopteri; order Perciformes; family Cottidae; genus Cottus; species Cottus gobio. The sequence continues at coordinate 5,360,659 of CM042219.1, forward strand.
GAATCACAGTAACAATAACGTTAGCCCACTACTCTGAGGCGATTCGGGTTAGCCGCCGGCAATTGTAGTGCGAGGTGATGAAAGGGTCCATCAGAGCCTTCAGATGCTCAAAGTGCCTCCTCAGGAAACCCGGACCAGATCAAATGCAGTTCATTCTGGCCATAAAGATGATGTGGCCAGAGTAGAGTACTTGGGTAGACATTTCTGAGACGAGCCGTTTCTATTTCTGTATTTACTTGTATGTATGCGTGGGTGTGTGTTGAACACAACAGTGATCACACTGCAGCTCTAATTAACTCTTCAACGCATACCTCGGGTCTTTAGCAACCTGGGAATTACATCCTGTGAAGGGATTCATTTAATTCCATTAGACCCTCAACTCCCTGTTATTCCTCAAACTAGCTTTCTTTTAACAGTGTTCTGTGTCAAAACTTTTTGTTGTATGCATTGTTTTTCTCTACAAAGGGTTTTGGTCATCTAGAGACCTGAGGGTATGCGAGAGTCTGTGACATTATTTATTCATGATATTATAGCAGCAGGTAATGCATTTACCCCGTTTGGCCACATGATGGCACTGCTGTCTCACTGAACTATGAATAAATACAGACACAATGGGGAACAGCTTTGTTACTGTCTCTGTAACCTGAGTAGTGCAGAGCAGCGTTTTCTTTGGTGTCGGAGGGCTCTGATGACGGTAGCTCTGGAGAGGAAGATGTACCTGTGGCTACTGATAATGAGGAATTTGTTTTTGGTGCCATTTACAAATCAGATCATTCAAAAGGCAGCATACTTGTGAGTGACAAAGTCAGCTCAGACATTATGAGCCCGGACAACTGTCAAAGCAGTGGTCCAAAGGGAAGTAAGGAGCGATGAGCCTCAGAGAGCTACCTTTCCTGGAAATTAGGCCTTAAGATGATGGACGCTTGAAGCAGCAGAAACAGAACCGCTCTAGCTGAGGAACTCCAACAACAAAAATTGTAATGTGTGTTTTTCATTGCTTAAAATTCTGTTTTCCTACTGTTTACAAACATAAAAAAACACTTCTGTTCACATCCCCCAAAGGAGCGGCTGCTTAGTGAAAGGTAACTTTATTATTTAAGCTGTACTCTGCTTATTTAGAAGGTTAAAAGGAGAAACTGATAGGTGGAGATTTTGAGGAGTGACTCGGATTATCATTATCCAATATTGCTTTGGCCATTAATGAGTTCAGAGGACAATCAGTAGCAGTTCTAAAAATGGGAATTAGTGCATCTCTACAATACTTTAGGCACAGTGATGGGCATTACAAATACATGTCAGCTTTCATCCCGACACAACCCACTTACAACAGTTTCAGAGAAACCATTCAGTGTGACAAACATGTCAGGAAAGGCAAGTGTCTTCCTCACTTACCAGCGCCATGTTTGGACCCAGAGGAGCTCTCCTTGTCCACTTTGGGCTTCTTCCTCTTGTGCGAGTCGGAGGGGGCCTGCCTCTTCTCTACCGCCGGAGTGGACAGAGCTCTTTTCTTGAACAGCTCCCTCTCCCTCAGTAGAGCTGGATCCATCCTGGCTGGGAAGGGAAGCACACAAAACATGTTGAAATGTCACAATGGCTTTAAGACAAAATGAGCACGTAAATAAAACAAGGGGCCATCAGAAATGACTCTCTTGGTGTCAAGTTACCTGGCTCTGTATGGTTTCAGTGTGTGTTTGTTGATCATTTGATTTGCGGCACACTTATCTGTGAATATGCACCATCTTAAGCATCTAAAATAATAAAGTGTGTGTTTTTTGTTGAAAAAAAGGACTCCTCGACACTGACAAACAATGGACCCAGGCCTTTTAGAGGGCCCTGCAGGGTCAACAGGTCAGGGATCAGGGGATTTGCCTGTTCTGCCCACATATTGGGCGTTAGGTTAATAGCTGAGCTCTCTGCCTCCGTACCACGGTGTAGTGTAGCAGTAAACATGGACACCAACGAGCAGCACTCTTGGACCAAGTTACGAAGGCAGTCAGAGGGGAAGGGGCTCCGAGGTTAGGCCCCTGAATTGTACGACAGCTTAACAAACTAGCTCACGTTGACATTAGCTAGTTAGTTCTCCAACTAACAACTAGGTTAACGTTAACCAGTTAACGTCAGTCGCCATTGTTTCACGCCTGGCGTTGTCGCGGTCATTGAGGTGACGTGAACCCGCGAAACAGCCACGACTAACGTCGCTGACTACTTTGGTTGTTTGAATAACAAACACAAGGCTGAGCACGCGCAGCGACACGCGTCTCGACACTTGGCTGGCTAGCGTTAGCTCGCAACGTTGTTGTTGTTCTGGTGAGCAAAGCGTTACCTGAGTTGTTCCTGCTCTCGGAGAAAGACGGGTCAGTCCAGGAGGACTATGTGATCTCGGTTTAGCGCAGAGAAGGAAACGCTTCCTTCGGCAATCCGCCGGCAAACGTCTTCCTTTTATAACGATAATGTGAACTAACACCAGCAAACTAACTTCGCACACAAAACATCTCTTCTCTGTCACATGCTGCACTTCCGTTCCTTGTTCGATTTGTTCGGACATCGACAGGAAATCCTTGGGCGACGTCATCACGTATGATTGCACGCATCTTGTCCATGTATCCTGTGGAGTGGGTGGCACAAATGAAAGGGCGCCCCTCAGTGGTTATTCTGTGCTACTCCATCACACACGAACATACACACACGTACAGTAGGTCTTTTTTCATCTCTGGTTTCCAAGGACAATTGAATTATTTTGTAAAAAATAAATACATTATAAAATAAACTTTTTGTCTGGAGAAATGGACTGATGTGACCCAAACAGCACATGCAGGCCTTTTAAGGTTAAGTATGAAGAGAGATCTTTCAGGCTCAAGTTGACAATAAACAGATAGGCCTACTGTATCTCCAAGCTCCACACAAATGCCTATTTTCTTTTTTCAGAGAGAGGGAACACATGTGACCGACATCGGGCTGACAACGAGGCAACAAAGAAGTAATTGAGCGTTGATGTGCCAGCTGCTATTTATCGAGCTCAGATGACCACCACCAGCCCCTTTCATGCTGCCTGGTCAGCAACATATCCTACACACACGACTTCAGGGTCATGTTCATTTGTCGTTTCAACTTTTAAAAATAGTTATAATGAATCAGAGTGCATAACATGAGAGAAAACACAAGAGCAAGAGATCTGTGTTTGTTCAAATGAGATACAGAACATGCTAGATTTTGTGGGAAGTCAGAGATTGCGATGATGAAAACCCCCTGGCAGCCACTGCAGAAGGAGTGCTGCATCCTTGCAGTGTCCTGTAGGGATTAATGTATGGAGGCACACCCTTCAGCACTCATGAGCCCATTGGCGTCCTCTGGCAGCAATCCACTCCCAAGAGGAACTGATGTTATTATGTGCCAATAGCGCAACTTTGGCCATGGCTGAGCCGATAATCTGTTGTGCTCCTTCTGATCAATACATATGATTCAGCGTTCCTCGTCACTATACTCACTGCATTCAAAAGATGTGCCAAATGGGGAGCTGGAGCTGGTGAAAGTGAAAAAAAAAAGAAAAAAAGAAGCACTACAGAGGCGGTTGCTATGAAACCGAGTGCATTAGTTCATCCGGCTGAAGCCGGGCTTTGCTGACTGAGGGAGGGAAAGGCAACCTCACCACTGGGCCGTCGAGAGAGAGAGAGAGAGAGAGAGAGAGAGAGAGAGAGAGAGAGAGAGAGAGGAGAGGTGAGATGAGATAAGGCCGCTGTACCAAACCAGGTCGCCCAGAGCAAAATGGGGAGCTAAGCAGCACATCGTGGAATATGAGACATGGTGCGGCCGGATACACACACACACACGCAGACACACACAAATTACTTCTCTAGGCCTGTGCATGCATAAGCTTTCGTGCATAGATTAATTGGCAAAGGATTTAACGGGAAAGATGCTGCCTCATGTCATTCAGGCATTAACTTGTTGGCGGCGTGGAAAGCTCCTTAGATCTATTAACATAAAGCAGCATTTCACAGTGGGTGTGACCGGCTCGCACGCACCGCGTCGAGTGTTGTTCCTTTTGTGAATCTGGCGAGGCGTGTTCACCTTTTGTCCCGCAGCACTCCAGAGTCGGCCGTGCACGTTTGGGGGGCTGTCACAGTCTGGCTCTTCACCATGTATTGAGTTTAAGGCCCCGTCCTAGTTCGAGATGTACAATTGTGGGTATTTATTTTATACTTTTTACTCCCTCATTTGAAAGTCTTCCAGGTCATTTCAAATAATCAATTTGCTTATTGTTATCAAAACAGCTTAAATAACAAAATGAATTGTTAGATAAATAAATACATATCCTCTGATGTGTTTTCCTCTCCATCTTTAATCCTTAATGTTTCCGAGTAAATACCCATGTGCCGTCCACTTTACATTACATTTCATTTAGCTGACGCTTTTATCCAAAGCGACTTACATGCTATACAGTAGACCGTAGACACAGCAACGGTGAGCAATTAGGGTTAAGTGTCTTGCTCAAGGACACAACGACACAGACTGCCGGAGCCGGGGATCGAACCACCGAACTTCTGATTGAAAGACCGACTTGCTAACCACTGAGCCACAGTCGCCCCCTTTGTTTACCTTTTTGTTTTTTGACCACCAGATTCCACTCGATTACATTCTGATTAAAAAGAGTAAACGTTAAATGATTGGTACGGCCACTCTTTTCCAAGTTTTTCCAAACCACTGAAAACGGCACAGAAAGAAATGTGAAAACAGTGCTGTAGACCTTAACAGTGTGTTCATCGATGACCTCATCGCTTCAATAGTAAAATAAATAATAAAGAATCCTATTGAGGAGCTGATTTTCACGGCCTTATAAGAAATCTGAAGGGCACTTTTACAAATATATTCAATACGATCATTTTTCTTGTATAGCAGGTCTATGTATGGACACGGCCCTGCTTAGGAAGTGCATTGTGCGATATGGAAATGAGTAAAATAACAAATCAAATATGGAACAACGGAAAAAGCGACCAGTTTCCCAGTTTCCCTTCACACGCCACTCTCACAGATGCTTTCCATGCTCTTCGAACACTTTTTTTACAACCCACAGTGACTAAAATGGCAAATTGCAAAAGCTCTCTGATTACTTTTGACGTGTATTGTATTCTCAGTTTTAAAAGCCTTGCCAGATAATTTTTTTTTTTATATATACAACACACCGCACACAAATTGTATTATTAGCTACTCCGCAGGGAGATGGAAAATGAAGCGGGAGCGTGTGTGCTTGTTTGCACATTAGTTGGATATCTCGGTCTGGACTCGTCTCATCTCGGATCCTCCATCTGTTCCCGGGCCTTCATATCAAAAGCCTGATGCAATCAGTAGCTAGCGTAGCATCAGTGCTAACTGTAGTTAATAAGATAAGATAAGATAAGATAATCCTTTATTAGTCCCGCAGTGGGGAAATTACAGGATTACAGCAGCATTGCTCAGAACGTAAAGATAAGAGAAATCAAGTAATATAAATAAACAGTAATAAACAGTAATAAACATAATAAAATAAACAGTAAAGAAGAAATTGAATGTACAGTAGAATATTGAATATACAAATTACAAAATATTACAAAATATTGCACCAGGATGGATTAAAGTGACCAGAATATTGAATATACAAATTACAAAATATTGCACCAGAATGGATTAAAGTGACCAGAGTGATAAAAAAAAGTGTTCCAGTATTGAGAGTCCAGAATGTTTGTGGGCTACTGGGAGGTCAGCTTGTTGTGCAGCCTGACAGCAGCAGGGAGGAAGGACTTGCGGTACCTCTCCTTCACACACCGGGGGTGAATCAGCCGGTGGCTGAAGGAGCTGTGCAGAGCTGCCAGGGTGTCCTGCATGGGGTGGGAGGCGTGGTTCATCAGGGATGAGAGCTTGGCCATCATCCTCCTGTCTCCCACCACCTCCACAGTATCCAGATGACACCCCAGCACGCTGCTGGCCTTCTTTATCAGTTTGTCCAGTCTCCTCCTGTCAGCTGCCGTGATGCTGCTGCACCAGAAGACCACTCCATAGAAGATGGCTGATGCCACCACAGAGTCAAAGAAGGTCTTCAGGAGTGCTCCCTGCACCCCAAAAGACCTCAGTCTCCTCAGCAGAAAGAGTCTGCTCTGTCCCTTTTTATACAGTGCATGTGCGTGGTCGGACCAGTCCAGTTTATTGTTCAAGTGAACACCCAGGTACTTGTAAGACGTCACCATCTCAATGTCCAGTCCCTGGATGCTCAATGGTAGCGGAGGAGAGCGTTTTCCCCGGCGGAAGTCCACCACCAGCTCCTTGGTCTTACTGGAGTTTATCTGGAGGCGGTTCCGTTGGCACCATCCTAAAAAGTCCTGGTTCAGTTCCCTGTACTCCCTGTCATCATCGGCAGAGATGAGGCCGACGATTGCAGAGTCATCAGAGAACTTTTGCAGGTGGCAGTTGGCAGAGTTGTGTTTAAAGTCCGAGGTGTAAATGGAGAACAGGAATGGAGCCAGAACGGTTCCCTGTGGTGGTGTGCTAATGGTGTGCTAACGTACTCTGCTAATGTTTTTCACGTAGAAATGTCACGGCGAGGACGGTGACACCCCCGCGTTGCATAATTGCAATACATTACCCTTGTGTCCTTGAAAAAATAAAGAAATAAAAAAGGTTTAGTCAGGACTAGTTTGAAATCCAGTCTAAAACGATTAGGGTCTCTGGAGCACAGACCCTGGTCAGAGGTACCCGATGCCTCTCCATGACTGTAGCCTGTCTGGACGAACATTAATCACAATGGCTTCAGCTGGGGGCTAAGCACAGGGTGCAGGGTCCCTTACAAAATATAATAATAGACACCGACTTATACCTGCAGTCTACATCTGGTGAGTCGGGCTGGATAGTTTGTAACATTCTGTGAAGTAAGAAAGCAAAGCAATACCATTCACATATAGTTTTTTTTTTAACAAGCCTGTATTCTACAACAGCGTTATAGAATTCCTAAGATTTACTTTGGGCTTTTGGTTTAGGTGTGCCACTCCCGAGTTTTCCAGTAGCCCCCGTCTGGCCCCGGACGATTTCCTGGTGGAGGGGGGGTTGATGCCGTCTTTATGTGCCGGCGCGGGACATAAAAAGTGACATCTGTTCACCCGACTTTCAGATGCTCCTGTGGATCATAGAGCAAATTAGCATCTCCAAAAAGTCCTGATTAATGATTCAGCAGGCCGGTCAAAGAAGTGAGCCCACATGAATGATTAAATATGTGCTAACCTAATTTAGGGCCTAATCCATTATGAATGAATTACACTGTTTAGTCATAGCAGAGGGGCAGAGAGAGAGAGAGAGAGAGAGAGAGAGAGAGAGAGAGAGAGAGAGTGAAAGGGACGATTTAGACATCAGAGATTAGCGAGACTTGTGAAGTGACAAACATAAATGATTGCGCCTCGGAAGGCCTCAGCCTCACCATTACCTCATCCGCAGTCGCTTTTCCAGCCGCAGCAACCTGGTCGGCGAGTCGAGGCGTAACCACGGCCAATTAGACTGATGCGGTCGCCATGGAGCCAACTGAGCTGGATTCATTTTAGCCGTCGTCGTGTTCCCTTCAGTCGGCGAGGGTTTCGTTTAGTGTGCGGTTGTGTTGTCACTGCTAAAATTGCGAGGGACGGCCGTTTATTAGCAGGTGTCCGTGCGAGAGGAATGAAAGGGAGAGTTGGTGTACCACAGAAAGACGGAGAGAGATGGAGAGAGGGAGAGAGAGAGAGAGACCTGTAATCTAGAGGTGAGGAGTAAAATCAAAGACAAGAGACAACTGAAACCCTGGAGCTGCAGCCAACCAGTGCAAATCCCCATGGAGGAGAAAATCTCAAAGTGACAGCTTTCAATTACAACAGTATGAGGAAACGTGTGTGTGTGTGTGTGTGTGTGTGTGTGTGTGTGTGTGTGTGTGTGCTACCTGTCAGCACTTCTGGGCTTCACTGACAGTTCGATGTCACAGCTTCTGAATTGAAAGTACCTTGTGTCCACACAAAAACCGACACACATATAAACACACACACACACAAAGACACACACACGCACGTACTGTGTCCCTCTCCTTTTGTACGTTCGTGTTCTCTCTTCTTGTTCTCACATTTGTCTGTGCTGTATTCTCAGATGTGCGGCCCCCGAACTGCTGTCGGACTCTAAAATCAAAGAAACGAAGCAGCAGGTACTGCACACTGGAACTCAATGTACTACGGTGTGTTGTGCATGTGTGTGTGTATGTGGGGGTTTGTAATCCGTGCCCGTGAGTGTTTTGAGAGTGTGCGATGGATATAGATTGCGTTTTGCAGCCTGTACTGAGAGGGAAGCACAAGCATCTCGTCACCAAAGTATGAGCAAGGAGAACGCCGCGTTCATTTACTTCCTCGTCGTCATCACTCTTCTGGGAGAAACGTTCCCCAACACTTTGGAACCTGGCTGCAGGGATTTGCCCCCATTTAGCCCACGAGAGCATTCGGGGAGCCACATGGTGATGTCGGGCAGATGAGGTCCGGCTCGCTGTCGGTGTTCCGCTTCATCTCAAAGGTGTCGGATGGGTTCACAGTCAGGATCTTCCCTCTCCAAGCTCTAAACAAATCATTTCTTTATGGACCTGACTGTGTGCATGTGTCGTTGAAGCCAGACGGAGCCTTCCTCCAACCGTTGCCTCAATATTGGAAGCTCACAAATGTTTAAAATATGTATTGTATCCATCTATTGTATCTTTTTACCCGCAAAATTTAAAAGAAACCAGCTCTTTCCCAATGAAAGAACCTAGCAGCGCTAGCTTTAAAAGTCGCTAAATCTAGCGAGAGAGTCTTAATGTCGGCAACACTGACAGCCGTCCAGACGCTTCAGGCCTCCTTCGGCCACGGCGAGTCTCTTACTGGATTTAGCGCTTTTTGGAGCTAGCGCTGCAAGCTACATTCATCGGTGCAGGGTTGGGTTTATTATTCGTCCTTACGCAGCATTTTTTGTTAAGCTAACAGGTTGTGGAAGTCTGGCAACAGCCACTGATATGAGAATTTAGCACCTTTTGTTTTTTACAAGCTCAAAACATAAAACATAACCCTCGAACCAGAAGCAAACAAAAGGTATGTCCCCATACGTTTGGACACACCGTGTTCACTCCATTACAACACTCACACCAGCTTCATCTTATGTAAGCTTAAGTGTGCCGTGTATGTCAATAAAACATTAATTCTACTGTTATTTAAATTTCTTTTTGGTCTTAAAGTAGATTCAAGGGGCTATCAATTTGTGATCAATGCGTATGTTGTAGCTTGAAAAGAGCCAAATGCTCTTTTACTGTGATGAGACAATTTTGTGAGGAGTGATTTTGGGACGTAGCCGTCTACATGTACCGGCACCACGAGGTGGCAGTAGAACGGCACAGTGTTCTGCTGCCCGGCCAGTGACTCATCCAACCAGAGGAGCTGCAGCCTTTCCCAGACAGACAGAGAAGATGAAAACAGCCAAACCTGCTGTGTTGACCCCCCCTGGTCTCAGGGCTGCAGCTCAGCTGCTAACTTCTCAGAGTGAAAACCACACCGTGGCTGTAGAAGCATCCCGATTTCCTTGTTATACAGTTAGGTCCATAAATATTTGGACATTGACACATTTTTCATTATTTTGGATCTGTACACCACAACAATGGAGTTGTAATGAAAAAATCAAGATGTGCTTTAAGTGCAGTCTTTCAGCTTTAATTTGAGGGTATTTACATCCAAATCAGGTGAACGGTGTAGGAATTACAACAAATTCAAATGTGGCCACCCTCTTTTTAAGGGACCAAAAGTAATTGGACAATTGGCTGATCAGCTGTTTCAATGTCAGGTGTGTGTAATTCCCTCGATATTTCATTTACAAGGAGTAGATAAAAGGGTCTTGGGTTCATTTCAGGTGTGGTATTTGTGTTTGGAATCTGTTGCGGTCAACTTTCAATATTAAGTCCAAAGAGCTGTCACTATCAGTGAAGCAAGCCATCATTAGGCTGAAAAATCAAAACAAAACCATCAGAGAGATAGCAGACACATTAGGTGTGGCCAAATCAACTGTTTGGTACATTCTTAAGAAGAAAGAACACACTGGTGAGCTCAGCTACACCAAAAGACCTGGAAGACCACGGAAGACAACTGTGGTGGATGACAGAAGAATCATTTCCCTGGTGAAGAAAAACCCCTTCACAACAGTTGGCCAGATCAAGAACACTCTCCAGGAGGTAGGTGTATCTGTGTCAAAGTCGAAAATCAAGAGAAGACTTCACCAGAGTAAATACAGAGGGTTCACCACAAGATGTAAACCATTGGTGAGCCTCAAAAACAGGAAGACCAGATTAGAGTTTGCCAAAAAACATCTAAAAGAGCCTGTACAGTTCTGGAAGAACATCCTATGGACAGATGAGACGAAGATAAACTTGTACCAGAATGATGGGAAGAGAAGAGTATGGAGAAGGAAAGGAACTGCTCATGATCCAAAGCATACCACCTCATCAGTGAAGCATGGTGGAGGTAGTGTTATGGCGTGGGCATGTATGGCTGCCAATGGAACTGGTTCCCTCGTATTTATTGATGATGTGACTGCTGACAAAAGTAGCAGGATGAATTCGGAAGTGTTTCGGGCAATATTATCTGCTCATATTCAGCCAAATGCTTCAGAACTCATTGGACGGCGCTTCACAGTGCAGATGGACAATGACCCGAAGCATACTGCGAAAGCAACCAAGGAGTTTTTTAAGGCAAAGAAGTGGAATGTTCTGCAATGGCCAAGTCAATCACCTGACCTGAATCCAATTGAGCATGCATTTCACTTGCTGAAGACAAAACTGAAGGGAAAATGCCCCAAGAACCAGCAGGAACTGAAGACGGTTGCAGTAGAGGCCTGGCAGAGCATCACCAGGGACGAAACCCAGCGTCTGGTGATGTCTATGGAATCCAGACTTCAGGCTGTCATTGACTGCAAAGGATTTTCAACAAAGTATTAAAAGTGACAATTAGATTTATGATTATATTAATTTGTCCAATTACTTTTGGTCCCTTAAAAAGAGGGTGGCCACATTTGAATTTGTTGTAATTCCTACACCGTTCACCTGATTTGGATGTAAATACCCTCAAATTAAAGCTGAAAGTCTGAGCTTAAAGCACATCTTGATTTCTTCATTTCAACTCCATTGTTGTGGTGTACAGAGCCAAAATAATGAAAAATGTGTCAATGTCCAAATATTTATGGACCTAACTGTATATATATATATATATATAAATAAGAGAGAGGATCATGGAACGAATCGTCTCTAATGGAGGAGAGGTAGAGGTCTTACAAGCTGTCACGCCTCGAAAAAAACGAGGCCGGCAGTCTTTGGCTTTGTTCAGACACACTTTATTTCCCTAGTGTGCCCTTTATTCAAACCTGACATCGGAGAAATCTGTGATCTAATTTTGACTGACTGGTGAGAGGCAGGCAGTGCCTTGCGGAATCAGACAATGTAAGAGAGGGAAGAGGCCTCTTAAGGATTTTGAACAAGCTCACTTGCTGCGAGGTGGCTGGTGAGGCATCGTTATGTAAGACAGCACAGACACTCAAGGATGGGGCAGAGTTTTGTTGCCGAGGCAGTTTCTTTTTTTCCCCAACCGTTCCGTACTTCATAGCAGAAATAATGTCCCAGAATGAGTCTTACAGGCTTATGAATGTGAGATGACGAACGACATCGATGCATTATTCTGCTGTTTATGTGACTGGAGAAGGGGGATTTTTCATGAATATACAGCGAGGGTCAGAGGCCTTTTCCACTGTTTTCCTCCGAAACACACACACACACACACACACACACACACACACACACACACACACACACACACACACACACACACACTCACTCACTCACTCACTCACTCACTCACTCACTCACTCACTTATTCACACCTGTCTATGTCGCTATACTTATGAGTACCTTTCAAGGGACTGAATTTGTTCCCTTAGCTTCCTGTCGGCCTTAATCAGCAAATGCCAAACAATAACTCTCAACCTATCCAATGCGTGTGTGCGTGCATCTGTGCGTGCCGCCGCCAGATGCACGCGCCGCGGTTGCGCGGGCGGCACCCGAGCGCCACGGGGCAGTCAGGTGAGACGAGTGTGCGCTGTCCAAAAAACCTGCAGGGGTGAAGCTAATCCCGGTGCCTGATGTTAATCTGAGTATTGAGCTCCTGCATGGGAGGATGGGGGCATGCTGACACCTGATGGTGTGGAGGTCAAAGCTGTATGTGTGCGCGCATGTGTGCGAGTGATGCTCCCCTCAACCTTTCCAAATGTCACAGAAGGGCCAACTCCCGAGGAGCGGGCCCGTAATGTGGGCCCACATTATGTGTGTGTGTGTCAAGATAATCTCCACTATAAAGCCTTTCAAACGCATCATATCCACTGATGTGTGTGTGTGTGTGCGGACAAGAAAGTGTGCATCTGTTTTGTGTGTCACGTTTCTCTTCTGCATTCCCCATTCTCTATTCTCTTATTGCATCTTTAATAACTGTCGTCCACAGTACAGTGCAGTTCACAGACAAAGTCTTCAAAACAACATCTGCTTACCACAAAAATATCGGAATGGAATTTTTAGATGTTTTTTTCCTGCCCCTCCCCCCCACTGTTTTACAGTTAGGTCTTGATTTGTATTCGCCAACATCTCTCCTAAAAGTTAGAAAATATGCAAGTCAATGCGCTGTGCTGTCAGGCTTTCAAGTGTCACTTTATAGAGTGAATGGAGGCCCACTTTCTTTCCTTCACACTGCCTGCCATGTTGCACTAACTAGATTGTTCATGGATTTGCAGAGCACAAATGGCCCCTGCTATGAAAAATAATTGGTTCACACGTGTATCAAAAACACATTGGTGAATCCAACATGAACAATCCGCCAGCCTGGCCCATGAATCCCCGGTTATATATTCGCTCACATTTATTCTTTACCCATTTGACTAATGTGGGTGAAAAAAAAAAGGAGTGCTCCGCGGTGCTCGATCCAGGCTAGCATTGTCCGCCTACAGTCTGTCACCAGTCGGTCCTAATGTATTCCTCAAGGCATAAAAAAACAATTAACAGAGCCACAGTGTTTGCTTCATAAATGCTGACCGTTATTGCCAAAGAGAAATCAGGAAACGTATGTGTCAGCCTTTGCTTTATGATGCTAATGTTTGTTTGTTTATTTTATTTCACGGACACTTTTCAGCACCACATCTTTTTTTTGCCAGCTGGGAGTGTGCAAAAAAACAAAAAAACACAAGACAATGATGGACTTCAAACGGGCATGGTTTGATGTATTCCTTCTCTGCTCTTTTCACTGCCTGTGCCTCATTCTCAATGTACTGCCCTTGTTTTATTTGGTTGTGTTTCTACATTCGAGAGAGGGTTGTTTGTGCCACAAACACTGATTAAGCTGTCTAGAATTACAGGTATATTACAAGATTGCTTTTCCATTTCGCCACCATGCTAAAGTTGGATTGCCACTGTATGTTAGCCAGAGTAATGGAACGATTTGAGTCACAAAGCACAACAAACAACAAGCAGCCGAGGTGCGTTTCTAAGGTTATAATTTGCAACAAAAGCATTATGAAAGAAACAACAATTCAAATGCTTCTATATTTCATTAGTGCATCCTGATAAAAGGTTCATATTTACTGTTTTTAGAGTCAAGCACCGCGGGAGACTGGGAGTGGCGGTGGTACCGATGGTAGGGGGCCGCACAAATAAAGCAAAGTGCAGTCTATAAAACAGTTTCTGTGACAATCATAACGCGGCGGGTTGTCTTACTCATGGGCAGAACCCATAATGATGCTGTTTGAGTTCTGCAAAATACTGTCATTATTAGAGCAGCAAAACTACTGACAAAGTGCAACTGCCACGTTACTGTTAGAGGCACGGCAACTTTTAAGTTTACAGCGACTGCACAGTGATGTTGTTACATCATTAAAAAAGGGTTTGTGTGTGTTGTTGTTGTTAATGTTAAAAGCACGACTTTGGAGAAATACTGTATTACATCTCTCGCTTGTGTTCCTTCAGGATACGGAATGGTTAGAGGACAAGGCACTCCTCAAATTCATCAGAAAGATCTGCATTCCCGTAAAAACACCCAAAGAAAAACAAAAATAAAGAGTCCTTCCTTCATTCACTTCACTCAAAAGGTTAATATTTGTGTCAAATAAACAAATAAATCAGACAATGCACTGGCAATTTAGTGAAGTCCTGGCCTCTTTTCCGAGGCCGAGACAAGACAGAGTAAAAATGCAGTGGATTCCAAGACGAGACCTGCAAAAAATGGTCTTGAGACTTGTATCGAGACCAGGCTGCAACCTTCTGCCGAGTGAAGTCTCTTTAAAATGTTGCATTCTCTCTACTGACCAGCAGGGGGAGACTCCTCCAGTGGCAAAAAAAGAGGTCCAATTGTATAGAAGTCTATGAAAAAATTACTCTACTTCTCATTTGATTTATTACATCAGTAAACATTGTGGACTTGAGTTTATGGTCTCAATCACTAGTTGTAGGTCTTCTTCAATACAGCATGATGTTTATTTAGTAAATGGTGCTCCATTCAGAGTCAAATAAAAATAAATAAATCGGAGTAAGCTTGAGGACAGGCTTACAGGGATTGACAGGTTGCTGCCGCTACCAGAGACGTCTCAACGTCACGCCTCCGCATTCCAAATGTGGAAACTTCCGGTCATTGGTTGCGGAAAAAACACCAACATGTCGATGGCCGTAATCTAAGATGGCTTTGAATCCACAAACCAATGGGTGACATCACGATGACTACAGTCTTTGTACTGCGACTTGCTGAAAGTAGTCCCAAACAAAAAAGATTAAAAAAGATGAAGACAGAAGCTAAAGCCTACGATTCCCAGTGTTAAGGTGAACCAGCATATCACCTGGTGATCGAGCCAGACGACAATTAAATGAAGGAACAGGTTGACGTAGAGCCCAGGACGTTTTTTAGAAGTGCTAATGCTATATGATGTGCTAATGTAGTCTGCTAATGTTAACTCTGCAGGTTTTTTTCTTCTTCTTCCGGTCACAAGTCTCCCTGTTACGCAATGTTTAACAGTGACTAGCTCCAAATCTACTAAAACTAGCCTGAAAACGAAGACCATCATCTAGCCCATGGGTCACTAACTGGCGGACCGCGGTCCGGGTCCGGACCCAGACGCCGTTGTCTCTGGACCCTGGACCGAAAACCAATTATCTTTACCGAATTATTAACTGTTGGTGGATCGCTTCTATTTCACCGGTGCAGCTTTTCCTGCCTCTACGGCTCTCATTCAGCGGTCCAGGAAACACTCGGACCAATCACACGCCTTGAAAATCCTGTCACTTGATCCTACTCGACCAATCACATGTGTGTATTGCGTTAAGCCCCGCCCTCGACTCGAGTAAGACGTTCGCACACACGGGAGCGACGGGAGAGACCTGATAGTTTGAAGTACGTGAGTCAGAGAAGTTGTTTCACTTGGTGCTCCAAAAGAGAAATGTGGACATCTAAACCAGAGCCTTGAACAATGGACAGACTTATATGTTTGTTATTCCCACAACCAGTTCAAGAGCGGTATGTCTCATGTTCAGTGATGTGAAGACATCACGAGACAAAGCTCAGATCTTTAGAGCAAACGGAACGACTCACATCAGAGATTAAGGCCCAGAAAAATAAACCTAAAAGGCCAATATGATCAGAACCCTGACACATGAATTATGTTAACAGAGAGGAGAAATGAGCTGAAACAAGTGGGTTAATAACCACAGATGAAGTCCATGCACACACATTTCTCTTTTTAGAAAACAAGGATATAATATCTTGGCTCTTTGGATTGACATCACTAGATGCCCGAATAAACTGAATTTGAAGCTGCAAGACAATTCAGTTAAATTAATCTTTCTAACATGATTTATTTAATTTATTCATTTAATTTATATAGTCACGTTTTTCAAAAGCTTTCTGTTTTAAATCCAGCCTTTATTTGCCTTGAAATAAGAGATGATAATGTATGTATTATTTATAATTATTCAAGGAAATCTGTAATATTAAATATTGTTTAGATGTTAATTAATTGAACTTTATATTTATTTTACAGTCAGTTGTTGACTACATATAGACGTTAATACAACTGTTGGCTACTTCAATACATATGGCACAAATTTGACATTATTGTGATGTTCCGGACCTTTGCATGAGGAAATTCTCTCGAACTGGACCTCGCAGAACTTTAGTTGAATACCCCTGATCTAGCCTGATTGGCTAGCCTGCATCCAAAAGCGGAACTAAGCGAAGGCTCAATTATGCTTTCCAGTAACCTTATGACATGTCGTTGATTAACATATCTGGCACGGTGCAACATGTTGACACTGAGTGTATCAGTAAACTATCCGATCTGAGGGAGCGCCTTGGTAGCCAAGAGGTTTCACATGCCATGTAACATCTCAGATTTGATTCTCTGGCTCTTTTGTTGCATGCCATACCTCTCTTTCTCCACACTTCTACATTGCCCTCTATGAAATAAAGGTGAAAGAAGGACCCTATTTTGCGAAGTCATACAGCAACAGTGTCAAAGTTCGGCACTTTGTACGTCCACCATCCACCACGACCACCGTTTGAAAGCACATCGTAATTGGGAAACCAATTCGGTCATATATAAACACAATCTCTAGGCGTTGGGGTTGTCAGTAGGAATGAGTGATCTTAGAGTTTTTTTTAAAATCTTTAAACCAGTCACCATTGAGTTATTTACTGAGGTGAGAATGATTAGTTCATCCACGGCACACCACTCCTTTATTCTTAGTGTTACCAGAGAACAGCTAATCATCTGTTAATAAGATGGCAAGAATTGGCACAGTCTCACTGAAGCCACTCATATTCACTTATCTATTTCTGTTCTGGGCCAACTCTTGTGATTTTGTGAATTCCCTTGTGTTCTAGGAAGGATCGTTGTGGCTTTCCTACTCGACCAGCTAGACTAGATGTCGTGGGAACAGTCATTTGGGTGACTGTGTATTGTGACTGTGTATGTGCATCTGTGCGTGTCAGTGTTTGTGTGCTGGATTTATCCAGAAATTCTTGTAATATCAGCTTCATATTACTTCTCCAGCCTCTCATAATGCCCTTCCCTTTTCATACTGGAAAACCAATTGAATAATGAAGTACAATCTGGAATTTCCCCTCTTATCATATCCACTAATGAGGCAAACGGCATAGCTAAGTAGGCTGTTTAGGTTGGACATTATGGACAATTTAAAGACGTCCCTTTAGAAAATAAAGAAAGAGATTCAATTTCCAGCCAGTATCTCTGCTGTTTAGATTATATTCATGGGGGCAGTAGGTAACAATCTTTATGTACCACGAACACAAAATTAGTGTAATTTACAGTATATCCACGAAATTCATATTCCAGCCCATATTCTCATTTGGAATAAATACTCATGGGCTACAAGAATTTCGGCACTCTGCCAGTCGCTTTTGCAAACCCCATCCTCATGAATCATTAACATATTGTATCATTATTTATATCAGATGCAGATCACCGTAAGTTTTAGCAGTTGATAAAAGGCCTTGCTTTACTTAATCTAGTGGATGGAGTAAGTCCGTGGTAAATTCAATCATTTGCAACCGAGGCCTGGCATTCCGTCTCGAGGGACATTTTAAGATTTATGTATCAGAAGAGCTGAAAAACAAAAACTGTTGACAAGAACAGGGATCTGCTTTCCAGGCACCAGTAGTTGTATAGCCTAGTATATTAATTGCATTAAAGACAGTCATGTGAAGTCGGCGCTCTGGCCTCGGCATCTGGATGTGGAGCATCAAACTCTCTTCCATCGCGGGCGAGATGTAACCGTCACCACGAGGAGATGATTGCTCCATCCAGCGTTATACCTCCTCTCACACTCACCTCACACTCCGTCTTGATTGGAGCTTCCGCAGCACGTCGAGCACATGCAGCCGCAGACCCTTCAAGGAGATGCTGCAATAACTGCTCATTCAGTACTGGGTGTGTATATTATTCTGTATGTATGTATGTATGTATGTGTGTATGTGCGTGTAAGAGCCTGCATCCACACAGCCACTTTACACACAGGGTCTAACATATCAAGTCCCAGCTATCACCAGGCAGATTTGGCGTCAATGCATGAGAGTATGGAGGGAACATAAGGGATGTGTGTGTGTGTGTGTGTGTGTGTTTTTTTGAGAGCGAGAGAGACAAAGAAAATTACAGCTGAAGGAAAGTTACATGAAAATATGTATCTGAGCATTTCTCCTCCTGCGAATCTCTTCATCTGTAAAGTGTGCACGTGAGTATTTACATAATTTACTTGCCATGGCGACACTATGTGACACCTTAAGATTTTCCTTTGGGATCAGCAGATCGGTATGACACTAAAATAGTGTTGGTGTTTGTTTCCTTTACAGTGGGCTGACGCATACCAGATGTTTATTCAAACTGAAAGTCACTTGGTTCTTTGTCTCATACCTTTCTGCTTTCTCTCTCTCCCCTTTTGTTAAAGTTAAAGAAGCTGCATTTGACATTAAACATTAATATAGCAGAAAACAGCTATTTGCTAAGATAAATTGGAGTTATATTTACTTGAGAAGAGAGTAAAGTTGCTCACCCTCTGTGTGTGTGTGTGTTGTTATCCGAGCTTCTAAATAATAAATAATGATACATTTATGTTGTGTAGCGCTTTCGAAAAGGTACTCAGAAACAAGGCAGATGGATGACATTATAACAGTAAGAAACAGGTTAAAAACAGATAAATTAGTTTTAAGTGCAGTTGTATGTTCTATCTCAAAGAAACGTGGAGAGGGATGGAGAATGTCTGAGATGATGGGGGAGAGAGTTGTGTATGTGGGCGGGGTGGGGGTGGGTGGGGGGTAAGGAGGTTGGGGTCGGTGGATCTGAGGTTGCGGGTGGGAGCGTGTCGGTGCAGGAGGTCAGAGAGGTATGACGGGGTTCAGGGTTGTGGAGGCTTTGTAGGTGATGAGGAGGATCTGGATCTGTATTCTGTGCAGTGGAGGTTTGGGGGACTGAGTGGATGTATTTGGGAAGCTGAGTAGTAGGAAACTACTACAATTTTGGTGGATGTACCGCTTTTGCAGTGCCCCAGTCAAGAGGTGATGAAGACGAGGATGAGTGTTTCAGCGGTAGAGGAGTAGAGGGAGGGGCGTAGACGGCCGATGTTTTTCTGATCATTTTTTTGATTTTTGTGATGTGATTAACGTGGCGAGAGGGTTTGATGAAAAATGACACCAAGGCCACAGATAAGTGTGGAAGCAGGAACAGTGGGGCCATTGATATCGATGCAGAGGGGGAAGTTGCGGTGGGATTTGTTTAGTGATTTGGAGCCGATGTTGCTGCTCTGTATCTCTGTCACGCAGACAATTACAGCTGGCGACGTTTTCCCAAAGCAAGATGATAGGCTAACGATGTAATTGTTTCGTTGTGCTTATTGGATAGAGGAGACCTGCTGATGTCATGATTGACAGCCCTGAACGACATGTTGAGAGCTCTCTCTCTCTCTCTAAACCCTGGCTGAGGCGTGTGGTGTCGGCTGCAGCGATGTTCAGATGTGGGTATTATTAGTCTGGAGAGCTCCACCTGTAAGCAAGTCACCCGGGAAGGAGGTAAAACCTACTGGAAGAGGTGGGCAGCAAGGGGGGGGGGGACACTAATGAGAAAATAATTGTAGAGATGACATAGTGATTAATATTGGAAAAATCTATATTTTTGTGTATTAATTACTCCTCCTTTAATGACGTGCTTGATCAAAAAGTTTGCATCTAAAGTCTCCAAATGTGGAAGTTGCTTGCAAGGCCAGGTCTGTGGCGCTCAGTGGTTTATGACTGCGAGGATTTTGCTGGTTTATTTAGCAATATTTTAATGGAGTTGTTTTTGGTTGATGTTGTTTGAGTGTGCTTTTTTTTCATCTGGCATTCTAAATGATTCGTAATCATTTTTGATGGTGTGGACTGAGTCAATTGAATGGTGAACAATAGTTACAGAACGTGGCCTTGGCTGGACGTCATTTTATTTTCGTCACATGTGAAGCATTTAGCCGGATCTATTGGCAGAAATGGAATTAAATAGTTTTACCGAGCGCATAATCACTTGGAAATATGAATCGTCACCTTCAAATGAGACATTAATATGGAGTGGGTCCTCCTCACAGAGTCTGCCGCGTTGCACCGTCGTGTTCTACAGAAGCCCAGAACGGCCATTTCAAACAATGGCCGCCGTAGTTCTTCTCACAGACTTGGCAAAGTTACGTTTCAACGGGTTGCACACTGCAATTTAACCACTATGCAGAATCAGAATCAGAACCATTAATTGCCATGTTCGTTTTCACATTCAAGGAATTTGTCCTGGCGGAAGGTGCATAACATTTAACATTTAACAATACACATTTAACAGTAAACAGAGTGCAATAAATGGGAATGAATGAATATTTACAATTGAACAGTAATATAAAATGAAGATAAGATAAAGTGCATGCAATGTAAGTGTTATGTGAAAGTGGCGAGTGTAGTGTAGTGGCACAGTAGATGGCACCAAATCCCACTTTGAACTTCAAAGCATTGGTATTATGTTAATACATTAGTAAAAGGGACTACAAAATGTAAAATTTAGAACCCTTTTAAAAATCCATCTAAAATTCCATAATTTATTTATAATTTAAAGACAGAATAATGAAGTGGAATTATTAATTGCCGCATGTAAAAATAGTTTCCAAAGTATTTTTTTATTTTTACTAATTGTTTTTTAATTGCACAATTCAAATGCAAATTTTAATAATCACTTAATAAATGAATTAATCAATTATAATTCAAGCACAGAAAAAGTCTATCATTATTTCAATGCCACACTTAGCCTTCTATACAAATTACCCCCGAAGGGACATAAAAGATCTATTGAATTGTACTCAAAGGTTCCTGATGCTGCAAATCAGCTTCGGCAGCTTGTTTAGCACGTTTTGGGCCCTTTGCAGTGGGGATGATTTAAAGGAGCAGTGTGTGTGGGATTTAGTGGCGTCTAGTGGTGAGTTTGCAGATCGCGTCCGACTGAAAACCCCCAACTGTTCACACCTCCCCTCCCAAGTGTGTTGGAGAGCTACGGTGGCCTTCGGGTAATGCATCCTTATTTTATCATGATGTGTAAATGAATGGATTAAAGGCATTTACACAGGGGATGTTTGTGTGTGTGTGTGTGTGTGTCAATTTCTGCACATTTTTACACTGTAGTGTTCAGCCTGTAGTGTTGGTCTGAATCAAAAAGAAAAAACTGTATTACTCCTTTCAACGCTTGACAAAGACTCAGCGCAGACCAGATCAACTCCTTCAGTTCTTTCCTTTCACAATAAAAGCTCTTGACATATAAGCTGTGTAACTGTTTACCAGAGGGAGCTAAAATTCACTCAGAGGTTTTCTTTCTAACAGGAAACTCAATAAAATAGCTTACTACAGTTAACCTCAGACAGAAATGCTGCTCAGGGTCAAAAGGATCCAGCTAGTTGAGCAAAACTATGCAAACCTTTTTCTTCAAAGATAATTGCGACTATTGCAGATTTCTGTCGCTGTAAGTATGAATAATTACAATACTGAGTATTTTGCATTGAGTAATTTGCATTTTCGGGTATTTCCTTTAGGCTCATTGTTGTCTCTTATGTTTATGAAATCATAAATGGCAAGTCCAAAATGTCTGTTTTATTAACATTCTGTTTCAATGAGGGCCAATACAACTTAATCCGTTACGCGTGAACTGATACATCCTTATGTACACATTTGTCTGTGCTATACAGCACGTTATAACATATGTTGCTTGATCTTTTGTTGGAAAAAGTCTGTAAATTCCATAAAAAACAAAACGATAATCAGCAAGGTAGGCCAACAGAAGTGGGAGAGGCAATTAAGGACTGCACGCGTCTCCAAAGCCCTCTGAGATGGAGCTGAGGGAGCACGCCGCCTGCTCCCTCCGACGCATCCACAACTTCTGCCACCCCGACCTCCACTCGCTCCCTACTTTTCAACGCCTGCTTTTTAATATCACTTTCACTTTTGCTATCTCCACGAATCTTTTAACGCAGCCATCTTTCTCACTCTCACAGTCACACACACACACACACACACACACACACACACACACACACACACACACACACACACACACTCTCTCTCTCTCTCTCTCTCTCTCACTGTCTCATTTCCTCACACACCCGGCAATCTTTTCAAAATCACTTCCTTGATTCACATCTTTGCCCTCCCCATTTATGAGCACTTTATTGAGAAGCAGAGAGGTGGCAGGAAAAACAGACATAATTGCCTCGGGTGGTAAGTTATTGGAAAATGGATGAATTGCTTTCTTCGGGGAGGAGCTGTGAGAGTGTCAGGAATAAAGAAGGCTCCTTAATAACACTGAAGGTCAGGTGCAGGGATGTTGGGGAGTGATTTCTTAATGCCGCAGCAGTATGGGGGATGAATAAACACACATCGCATTTCTCTCTCTCCCTTCCTGCATATGCAATTCATCTGTGTGTCTTTTAAGGGTGTGTGTGTGTGTGTGTGTACGTGCCAGGGAAAAGGGGATTGGGGCTGCTGATATTGTAATTCTCTGCCAGCTGGGCTCGGCTGACTGAGGTTAGGGCTCCTTTTGATAGGGTCGTTCAAGTTCATCGCCACGGTAACCGCCAGATACCCCAAGGCGGCTCGGTTATGGTTGGTGAGGAGGATGGGGCATTGAAAAAACAAAAGGATATTTTTTTGCCAAGCATAGTAGCATCATTCTGCTGATTTTTTTTTTCATCAGGTCTCTGTGTGTATTTCTGTCACTTTGTGACATTTTCATTGTCACTTTCACGCCTAGTTCTAGAGTTTGGGAAAGTGCAGCACACATGAAAGGTGTGAGAAACTCTTTGAGTGCCGTGTATTTGTCGAGGAGTGTCGGGTTGTTGACGAGGCTTTCTGGTATATTAGGACGGTTTTAATGACGCATCTTCTTCTGCAGCCGTAGCCTCTTTTCCATTTTGGGGGCGACTGCATTGTTTCTTCCTTTTGACTCCGCTTTCACGGAATTCTGCCGTCGCTACATTCAACAAAATACATTGTCAAGATAGTTCTGTCTATCTCTAAAAACCATTAAACCAATATAAAAAATGTATTCTTAAATTCATTTCTGGCAATCAAAAACAGCCTTTCAACCAAGGGAGGGTGTGGAACGAGAACTCAACACGGATTTATGTCACCTGACTTCCCTACTTCCATAGTTATTAAGTTTAAGTTGTGTTGCCTAAACCTAACCAGGTAGTTTCCTGTGAGGTTTATTATGGAAGCACCGTATTCGTGTTGCAATCTAAAATAGACGCGAGGCAAACGCATGAGAACTGAGGAGCAGCTTTCTGGAAGATATCATACGAACCGTTGTATGAGTATATGTTGGATTGTAACAGCGATCAAAAATAACCAATGTGTGAACGGTACATGTGGGGAGTGAATGACTAGCATTTAGCTCGTTAGCACAACATATAGAATTACATGTCTATGTCTCTATGGAAGAAGACGGTATCGTTGATTGTCATAGACTTCAACAAATCAGATCTTTAGTTTGACATGCTGGGTGTATTCTTTGATGTCCAAGGCTGTCATCGATGTGGCCTTTGACGTGTGATTGGTCACAGGGTGACCATTAACATGCGCTGTGATTGGTCAGTGGACCAGCGTGACTTACGTAGCTGCTAGCTAGTTAGAGTAAGAACAAATCAGGCTGAAACATAAGATAAGTTATGACATTTTGAATATTTTACTTGTTGTAGTTAATGGCTGAAGGAGGTGGAGAAACGGACTTGGTGGTGGATTTACTGACAACGCGGATATTTTCAGCCCCTAAAACTCATGGAAACTTGGGCTGTCACTGGCGTTCAAAGCCAAGAGAAGGACCTGGTACTGGCGCGTTTGTTAACAAAGAGGCGGATTAACTTTTTCTCTATCAAGTGAATAGCATCTGGTGAGTGAACTGCTGTTTGTGTCTTTACATCTGCAGTGTATTTAATCATAAACAAGCCACGGTGGGTTGTAAGCCGCTGCTGCTGTTGCTACTGCTGAGCCGCCGTAGCTAGCTGCGCCGCTGTAGCCTCCGTGCCGCCTCTGTGCCGCCTCCGTGCCGCCGGCGCGTGTCGCCGCGCCGCTGTGCCGGTTGCCGCCGCCGTGCCTGTGGCGGTCAGGGCGCTTGATGGGTCATCCACTAGGTTCCCTAACTGCAAGTTAGGTACGTTACAGAACAATGGTACTTTGACCCATGTCCATTATTTTCCTGAACTTAACCAAGCAGTTCAGTTGCTGTTTTGTTTCACTCACTATGTTGACGGTCCGATGCATTAGAGCGACAGCGGCCCAATCAGTCGGCTGATAATGTTCAAAATGGGTGCCAAACGCCTCACCTGAAGCACTCGTACTCCCTCTCCGACGTCCTGGAACCCTCTGTGTGGGGTCGACGCCTTCCCTGCATTTAAACCAGGTGCGCGAGGAAAATGTATTATTCATCGATACGCGCCTGAGTGAAATCAATCACTCACTCAGGCCCCTAATGCCCTCTATTTCTATTTATCGCATCTCATTCACTATCAAATTAGTCACCGCTGACAGACGGACAGCCGATGAAAATAGATGTAAAGGCAACCGCCAGCACGGCCCGGCAGACCGGGGGCCGCCGGCGCGTGGCTGCCGCTCCGTGGGCGTACGCCCTGCGACCGCTCACGAGAACTGGCCGGGAGTGCCAGGAGTTCTGTCTGCAAGAAGTCTGAGAAGTTCTCGGATGCTAAAGGAGGCTTTTTCCCCTCCCCCTGCGTCTGCCATTGTACTGTTCTTTATTTTCTAACTCGCTTATCTTTCCCTCCAAAAGGCCCGCCCATCACCTGTCACCGGTATCTTGTTCAGAATTTGACAGACGACGTCGACACGGGCAGCGTGTTGCCGCTGCTCTACCTGTCGTAATTCTGTTCCGTTTCAACAGATTGCTCGTTGAGTTGGCTTCCGATGGACAGGTGTTTTTCTTTTTTTTTCTTTGCACTTCTAAACTGATAGCAGAGCGATGACAGGAACTGAGCGGGAGGGACAACGAACCGCAAATGTTGCGGCGACGCAATCAGCGTATCAAAACCCCTGAGGACGCCGCCAGACCGGCTGGAGCTCATCTTCTTCTTCTTCTTCTTCTTCTTCTTCTTCTTCTTCTTCTTCTTCTTCTTCTTCTTCTTCTTCTTCTTCTTCTTCTTCTTCTTCTTCTCCTTCTCCTTCTCCTTCTTCTTCTTCTTCTTCTTCTTCTTCTTCTTCTTCTTCTTCTCCGGGAATTCAAATAACTTTCAATTCAAGGCAAACCTTGGCAGTAAGGATCCTGAGCCAAGTCCAATTTATTTTCCTCGAGAAATATATTAAAAAGGTTTTAATTAAATGGAAAATAGCTTTCACAGTAACTAAAACAGCAAGGCCGTACACAGCTGTGTTACTGAAGAGAAAAAAGGATTTTATTACATTAAAGACGCAGGTGTTAGAATGGTATGTTGGGAATACAAGTGAGGAAGAGAAGTGAGAGAGAGTGACAGAGGAACTGAAGCACAATCACAAGCCTTATATGCAGTTATATATACAGTGTGTATATATACAGACATTCACAATGTATGTATGTGCCCAAACACATTTCCCAAAAAATAACTATAAGAGTTTCTCAGTGGGAAACTGGGACAAACTGTTCTGGCATGGGAAAACGTCTGTGCTC
Organism: Cottus gobio; assembly: GCA_023566465.1. Classification (NCBI taxonomy): domain Eukaryota; kingdom Metazoa; phylum Chordata; class Actinopteri; order Perciformes; family Cottidae; genus Cottus; species Cottus gobio. The sequence goes on from CM042219.1 coordinate 5,386,429, forward strand.
AGAGAGCTTTGGCAGCCGGCGAAGCGGACGGGCGGGCTAGCATGTGCGCCGGAGTGGCTACACACACACACACACACACACACACACTCACACATGGTACATATTATAAAGAAGCAGGCCCATGGTAGCAGATGTAAAATGGATGTAGCGTGGCTCTCTCCCTCGTGTTCACGTTGGTCACATTACTCTGAGAAATGGAGGGAGAAGAGGCTGGATCGGGCTCGACTCGTCAAGATCCAGGAGTAAACATCATGGAGGAGAGTATTAATATTCCACAACACCAACGTATAGAAGTTGAGCAGGAGAGGGGAAAAGGAGCGGCAAACAGGATGTTCAGGAATAAAATAGAAAAGATGTGAGACCGGATAAAAAAAAGAGAAGTAAGCTAGATGGGAATAGTGAGGAGGAGAAAAAAAGAAGAAAAAACAGCGGAGCAAAGGATTTCATTTTTTTATCATCGCATTTTCATCTCACTTTCATTCAATCTCACTTTCTATTTCTCTCCCCCACTGCTGCTCTCATGGGAACCAAGTTTTGAGTTGCTTGAGCTGTTTTGAGGCGCTGCGAGTATTTACGTGTCTGTGTGTCTGTGTGTGTGTGTTTTTGTGTGTGTGTGTTTGTGCGTGTGCTCGTAGGAGGTGGTAAATTGAGCAGGTGTATCAGGAACAAAAGAGCGCAGAGGATCAGTGAGTCAACTATTGCCATGCTGTGTGTGTTTGAGCGTATTTTGCGAGTGCGACTGTGTGTGCGTGTGTTTTGCGTGTATTTGTGTGTGTGTGTGCGTGTTAGTGTGACGGAGAGAGAGCGTAATAAAACTGTCGACCTGGGGGATATGTCAGGGGAAACAGCACACGGCGAATCCCTCTTCATGTACAAGTGAATACACACACTCGTGCATGTTGACTCGAACACACAAGTGCACAAACAGCACCGGATTATGTTGATTTGAAAAAAAAAAAGAAAAGAAAAAAAGATTCCAGTAGGCACTCGGTGATGCAAATATGTTTGTGATTGTCTCTTGGCTTTGAGGGGAGGGAGTGGCTCTTGACAAACGGAGCGCATTCCAAACGCTAAGTTTTTATTTCTTGAACATCAGCCTTTACAAACTTTATAAAGCAAGGCCTTGAACACGCCACGTCTTCTGTTCACATACAGGGGGAAGACAAACGACGGAACACTGAAACACCTCAACATTCGCTTAATGCACAGGACACAATGTGTGTGTGTGTGTGTGTGTTACATTATGCAAATCCTATTCAAATGCAACAACCTGAGCACGAGTAAGTCAACAATGTAATTCTGTTGGAGAAACCTGAGCTCAAGGAAAGAGCTCCATCTACTTGGGAAACAAACAAACCTTCAGACGTATAAGGACTTGAGCAGATACACAATTTGTCAAGAAAAAACCCAACAAACTGATTTTCTTTGTTTCCCCTTCCTTTTGAACCCTCTCCTTCAGAATGAGGTGCAGCGTGGGATCTGTTCCCGCATCCCTCCACTCCCACCACTCCTCTTTCCCAGTCCAGTTACACTGCCTCCACATTCCACAGGGGTAGCTAGCTTTCAGAAAGATACTGTTTCTTATTGAGTTGTTCTGAGCTGCCTTCTAAAAAAGGTCCAAGAAGCAGCATTTGTGACAAAAAAACTAACAAATTCCATACATACATATTTAGGGAATGGAAACATAGAGTTTGTGAAAAATGGTGATGACGTACGTGAGTGAGCACACGTTTGAGTGCGACAGCTTGCCAAGATATGCATGGGCCAACACATGGGAAGGTGTACGAACAGCACGGTACTGCCGCGTCTTATTATTGCACATTTTAGGCTTATCGTTCGTTAAACGCCATGTTGTTACCCTGAAGCGGTCGGGGTCAGGGTTTAGGCAACAAAACCACTTAGTTAGGTTCAGTGAAAGCAACACGGTTGGGCTTAAAATAAGTACGTAAACCATAGGGAAAATATTAAGGAAACAACGTAAAACACAAACAACACTAACAAAAAAAAACACTTTGGAAAGCCATCTGGAACACCAACCTCCTGGTGACCCCACCCCGGCCCCGCCCCCCACAAGTGGTCTCGCTCCCGTTTTATACTTCATGAGAGCGTAGCATATTCAAGCAGATTCCTATACATGACGGCCAGTAATAGCTTGCAGCTCGTTAAGTGCTGACTTAATGAGCTGTGGTTCCTCGTAGTAACGGCAGTTGTTTATTTAAACAAACAGAACATTTCGCTTTCCTCTTAAAAGCACACTTTACACAATACACACTCACCTGTGTTTATTATCCACGCCCCAAAAATGTACGTTGTGTTACTTTGCCGCATTGGGCTGAAAGTCACCAGTTGACACGGTTCCCTGTTAAACTGAAACACCTGTTGCTCTGAACGGGGTCTCAATTCTGCAGAACTTGAATCCGCCGTTGGAATAATTGATTCTGACAAACTGAACATGCAACAACTCAATGTTTAAAGCCTGCCACTTCCGTTACTTCTGATGCCGCATATTTCTGATGACGTTGGCTGTGAAAGGGTCTTTGTGCATGGTCGGTGAAGGGAGCACGCTTTCTGTTTAATAGGAGAGTGGCTGTTCAGTGCTGCCAGACCACGCTCACAGCAGATAAAAGAGACAGACAGTTTGATGAAAACAAATGTTTGGTTTTGGTCCATTTTTTTGTTGTATGTTTCTTGCTGTGCCCATTTCCGTCAGCAAAAGAAACATATTATGAGATAAAAAGTCATAATAATGAGATAGAAAGTCATAATTATGATTTTATATCTTTTAGTTTTTTTCTTTTACTGGCTGAAATGGACTTCCATAGTGTTTTGATGCAGCTTGGTAATTTATAATATATATTTTATTTTTTTTAGTGACCAGCACGGTTTTATTTTTGCATTAATCACTTCACCTTGTGTGCTTGCTGCTTTAAACTGCACTGGGATTCAATCCATGTTCACCATGTTCCTCTGGGAGATTCTGGGGGCGGTGACACTCACTGAAAGAATATTCTCAGCAGTGACGAACACACAACACCAGAGAGAGAAAAAGAAGAGCCGGCTGACAGGGGGGCCACACGGAAAATGTACCTCGATGGCGTACGTTTACTTGCATCGCAAAATTCACAGAAAGACAAAAAGTGTTGTGAGCTTCTGTCAGCACAGCTAGAATCACAATCCGCTCTAATGGCCAAGTGTGCGTGAACATTCAATGAATTGTTTTTTGCATACCCCTCTGTTCGTTTCCGTGCTTTGTGTCTCCAGGGCTTCAGACCTGAATGAGGGTAATCAGCGGCATAGGACACACCTGGGCCCGGTGGAGGCCCGGTGGAGGCTCAGTGGAGGCCTGGTGGAGGCCCGATGGAGGCTCAATGGAGGCTCAATGGAGGCTCAGTGGAGGCTCAGTGGAAGCTCAATGGAGGCCCGGTGGAGGCTCGTGCATAGAAACCTGAGTGGCGAGTGGTGGTATTTCAACTTTGGAGTCAAAGCACTTTTATTAATTACATATCATTTTTATACTTAAAATGTAATCATGTAATGTAATGCATCCTTTATTCCTGCCACTTTTGTTTACCTGTAAGAGGGAGGTTACAATTTAGTTTTTTTAACTAATGCTGGATAAATAAAGATCATTCTTACAAGTTTAGCTTTAGAGCTCGGCTGTGGCACACACGAAACACAAAATAATGCATTGTGTTTGCTTTATTGCAAGGCAGTGCTCTCATTAAAATTCCTGTCGGTGGGTGTGTTGGCGGGTCTGTGTGTGTGTGTGTGTCTGTGTCACACTGGTCACGGTGTAACCAAACTTTTCTTGCTAAGGATTCAGAAAAGTGTCATATAAAGAGAGAATTGACATAATCCGTGTCAGGTTCATATGTGACAGATGGGATGTGGGTGTCAATATCTCAGCCTGTGCTGCCTCTTTATGTATGCATGTTTTGTGGGCGTTCAGACCTTCTTACCTGCATTCTCTCTCTCTCTCTCTCTCTCTCTCTCTCTCTCTCTCTCTCTGTATGTTCCCTCATTCTCTCTTTAACCATGCAGTAAATGTACGTGGTGGTACACATAAGTCAGGATAGGAGGGGCAATGTGTGGGTGTTAAAGAGAGAGGAATAGAAACGATGGAGCAAAAGGAAAGAGGTAGAGCTGGAGAGATGTGCTCATAGCCATACAGGTAATATGCAATTTCACTGAATATGTGTGTGCACTTTACAATGGTACATTGTGTATGCAGCATTTTTGCACCTCTAAATTTAGATATTACATTAAACAGCACAGGGAGTCTCTTCGAGTCATTATAATCAACACCAATTCTAGGGAAACTTTTGCTGCAGCATTTCTCAATTTCTTTTCTTTTTTTACGTATACAGGTCCCAAAACACCTCATTAGTTTAGCGACCAGTCTCTGTGTTGCAGAATGATGTGATGCAAACTGGTCCAAAAATCCTTTTTGCCATACACATTACATCAGGAGTATTCTCTACAAACACATTTTGCATTAATATATAGAAAATGTAGGCTACGGGACAATATTTTGTTATCAAAAGCGTACTGGTTTCCATTCGACCAATCGTTGGAGCAGGTAAACCGACACATTCTCGTACCAACTCGTCACATACTGACACGTGGTCACTTTCTAATGCTCTGGCTAGCCCAGTGGGTCAAAATGTGACGTTCCACTACTGTTGCGGTAAACACCTGCGTTAACGTTGTGAATTCCAACAAACACGCTTAGGTTTAATCAACATAATGGTTCAAATAAGTACGTAAACTAAGTAAAACTCACGTAAGCATGCAAAACACATCACAAACATCACTAACGTAACTTTAAAATGGCTCAACACTTTGGGAAACGAATGGGTTACATCGTAGTTACTTGAAAGCCTGGGGCCTCTCAAGGGTGCTTTGTGCATCGGTATCGACGCTAAGGGGCGACGGCTTTGGCACCGTGGGAATGAGAACAGGCTGAGTAAACAGTCGGTGTGGAGAGCGAACGAGCCGGAACACGTTGGCCGAAATACAATCTCAGAGCCAGCCGGCTATCGGCGGGCTCTGAGATTGTATTTAGCTTCGTATTGGTTTGAAATTAGCTCGGAGCTACTTGTGACAATCCAAGTCGTGTCTCAACTCCCACCTCAGTTGCACATCTGAAGTTGCTGACTAATCTATAAACAAAGAGCAACGCAGGAAAGAAGACGTCTTAGCTGGATATCCGCTGGCTGCACCGGAACCCCAGAAAAATATGCACATGGGAGAACTCTCTGCCAGAATTCTCCTTAGGTTTACAGCAAACCTACTTGATTAGGTTTAGGAAAAGATCATGGTTTGGGTTAAAATAAAGCCTTTCTGGCAGAAAGCCCTCAAGGCAAAGTTTTCCCATGTGCAAAATATAGCCCCTTGCCCCCAGAGGCTTATCCGTTGTCAGAGCCACAGCCAATGGTTTCCAAGATAAGAAGCAGGACGCTGTCTTAGAATGTGGGATTCAGACCAGAAAGTATTTTGACATTTAATTTGGAGGACTTTTTTTGTTTTAGTACCAGTAAATCAGAGCGTTATTGATTTTTAGAAAATAAAATCAATATACCCGTCTCTGATATTTCTCCTGAGAACGTCAGCTGGCAGTAGCTCATCTCCCTTCATCCTAGAGGTTAAATGTTTTTTTTAATTCACAAGTGCCTGCTGGGATCCATGGTGTCTGTAGGCGTGACTCTTTCAGGCCTGAGGTGTTGTTTTGTGTGTGTTGGTGGACTCACCAACTTAAAGTGTGATATAAATTGAATATGTGGGCAGACAACTGTGTGTGGTGTTGGCAAAAGTCTGAATTTAAATGCCTTTTGCATTGTGCTGGCCACCTGGACTGTTAACCCCCTTATGCTATATGTGGCAAACACTTAGTAATGCTTGCTTTGATCGACTCCAGCTGCTCGAGTTCACATTGTAAACAGCTCAAGTGTATTGTTTGCTATTCTCAGAAATTAAGTCTTTTGTTATTAAAGTTTGAACCAGATTTGAGCTGGATGTAAAGAATATACTTTATACTGTCCATTTCTGATCAGTGTCCAGTAAGAACATTACCAACATTAATATTGCATAAAGAAGTATGACTGATAAATTGCTCAGACCTGACCAGTTATTTAAAAGAAATTATCACTTCAGGCATGTGGCTCCAGTGACAAGTCGAGCGTGCCAGTTTTAGCTTGGCATGTGGAGGCTCTGCCATCCAAGGTCATAGAATAAATGTGGAAATAGCCACAAATAAAATGGAACATTTCAATGCCGTGGGTTTAGGTCGGTGAGACAGAAAATGTGTCGGAAGGAGACGATGCAGGTAAAGTGAGATAAAAGACCAATGACTGACAAGTTTTCAGATACGGGGAGACAGAGAGACTTCAGACAAGCGGCCAGACGAACAGTGGAGTATTGATTTGGGTTGACACTCGCTTCGGCTAAAAGCTACAGCCAAACTCGTTGCGGTTTCCAAAGTAGTCCACAGATTTTTCCAACCACTTTCCAAAGATGCTTTCTATAGAGTCTCAAAGGCTGTCGACATTGCGACAGCTGAGCCGGTGGCTAACGGCTAACAGCGCAAACTACGGCAAAAGTGCTGGCAGAGCTAACGGTGCTTACCAGGGGGAACCAGAGGGTAAGTCTTCTGGGTAGAGTAGTGCTGATCGGGCCATGACCTGAACAGTGGGGCACGCTCACATGCCCTAACATGCTCTGAAAGCACACATGGCCCGGCCGGCTATGTCAACAAAGGTTGTGTCAATTCCTTTTGCTTCCATGGTATTTACTTTCCACATTAGTTTTCCGTTTGGCACAGACCACTTGTTATTTGTCTGTTCTGTCTGCAAAAAGATACAAAATGCAAAGGCGGGGAAGATCATTTACAATCTGAAGAGTTTCGCTATTCAGAACCATATATTTGTTACTCGGGCTTCCTTGCAATTTTCCTTATTCCATGTATATTTACTGATCTGAGTTGCATTCCTTATCAATAACATTCAAGGGTTTGTAATAATGATAATAATAATATTTAAATTTTATATAGCGCTTTTCAAAATACTCAAAGACGCTTTACATAGGGCAGAGACAAACAGAACAAAACAAAAAATAGAAAGACAATGGAGCAAACAAACAAACAGAAATGATTTTAGGGATCAGGGATTAGCAGGTGAAGGCGAGTTTGAAGAGGTGTGTTTTGAGGGCTTTCTTAAATAAAGATAGGGTGGGAGCCTGACAGATGTGGATGTGGATGTGCAGAGGGGGGTGCAGCAGCTGAGAAGGTCACCCCAGGTCCGGCTCTTGGTCCTGGTGGTCTTCAGAGTGTTTGCATCTAGGCGGACCTGAGGCAACGGGTTGGGGCATCGAGGTTCATATTCGGGCATCATAAGGTTTATGCCTTATGACCACATCAAAAAAATGTAAAATACAGTTTCCAGGGGCTTTCCATGGTAATATTATTGGAGTGACGTTTTTTTTTTTTCTATTTAAAATCTAATGCCATGTTCCAATCTCATGGATTCATTACAAATAAAAAAATAAAGTGCAGTTTTGGAGCTCAAGAGGGGATAAAGATGAGGAGAGAGAGAAGACGAGGACCAGAGTTAGATGAAGCAAGGAGGAGGAGATGTGGGATTAAAAATAAGACACGAGGAAGGAGATGAGAAGCGGAGATGCCGTGTTGCGAGTGGATGGAAGATGAGACAAGTGGGCTTGAGACTGAAGTCTTTTTTTTTTTCTTCTTCCCACCAACAGTGAGCAGATGTTGGACCCACAGGCCTCCACCAGCATGCGGCCCCTAAAGCTGGCACTGCAGCAAAACGCACACGTACAGCACATGTTATCATACATGGTCTCGTCTGTGTGTAGCATAACGAGGTCAGAGAGTTGGATGAATGCACAGTGAGGGGATGTGAGGAGTGTGAAATACAATGAACGGTTTCATTCCCACACAGTTGATTGCGGGTCAAAAGTGGAACAGTTATTATTTTGTCAGCTGTTTCACGTCCCCGGGCCGTCATCGGAGTGAATGGGAATTTGAATTATGATGAAACTATAAGGCTCATAATGGCATTCCGCATTAATTACAAAGCTAAATGAGTTTATGTGTTCCTAATGTAATCCACGATGTACTGTAAAACAATCAGTTTCCTATTAAATCCACTCCCAGGTGCCGCTATGAGGTTCTCATCCTTCTCGTTGATGATCTCATTTGTTTATGTCCTGTCTCAAAATCAATCACTTATTGATGGTGAAATGCTACATGGAGTTTTAATAAAAGGATGTTACGCATACAGCAAAGCAGAAACTTCAGCGCACACCTTAAAATCCATAAGAACATGATGACAAAAGTTGACACAAATACACGCTCGGTTTTTCATAACTTTTGTGGACATTCCATTGATTTACGTTATTTCCTGGAAACTTACCCCAACCATAACTGCTACCAGCCTTCCCCTTATCCTCACCTAAACCTAACCTTAAGCCAAGTGTTCACCCTGAAAAGTAACAATTTACATTACATTACATTTAGCTGACACTTTTATTCAAAGCGACTTAAAATAAGTGCATTCTACGGTTACAAACAAGAATCAGAACAACAAGAATCAAGAAATGATGACAAAGAAAGGCAAATCCCCACAAAGTGACTCTGTAAAGAGATTTATGTCCCCACAACATGGGTAAAACGCCACCGCCACTCACACACACGGAAATGACAGCAGGGGCACTGGGTCGATGAACATGTGGCAGAAGATGAGAGACCACAAGAGTGCGTGATAAATATTTGACGCTTAGCACAGCAGATCTGTAAGCCATCAATCAATCTGTAGATTCCATGTTGAGATGTGTTTGTGAGGCTATTTGTGTGTGTGTGTGTGTGTGTGTGTGTGTTGGTGTTGTGGCTGCACATCAGTGTTTTTTACCTGTGAGTTGCAGAGACAGTTTACATATGCCTTTGCGCAGTGTGCTTCTGTGTATATGACGGCTGCCGCTGTCCCAGGAGCTGACGGCAAATTTTCCTTGAAGTTTCAATATATTTAGGAGGCTTCAGTTCCAGCACACACCTGCGAGGTGGTCCCAAAAAAGGCCAGATCTTCAAAGGAAGGTCAACGATGCCTTCCGGTCAACACGTCACACAGATTGGTGTAGTGGCAGCTTTTGTAAGCTCTTCCTTCAAGGCCTTTTACAGCAGAGTACTTTTACTCCCTAAACCTAACCGAGTACTTTTACTCCCTAAACCTAACCGAGTACTTTTGCTCCCTAAACCTAACCGAGTACTTTTACTCCCTAAACCTAACCGAGTACTTTTGCTCACTAAACCTAACCGAGTACTTTTACTCCCTAAACCTAACCGAGTACTTTTGCTCCCTAAACCTAACCGAGTACTTTTGCTCAATAAACCTAACCGAGTACTTTTCCTCACTAAACCTAACCGAGTACTTTTGCTTATTAAACCTAAACGAGTACTTTTCCTCACTAAACCTAACCGAGTACTTTTGCTCATTAAATCTAACCGAGTACTTTTCCTCACTAAACCTAACCAAGTACTTCTGTTTTTGCTTTGTTCGAATTTTCGCAATTTGAAGCCAACTCATGATGTTCCGTCCTAAACCTGACCAAATAGTTTTGTATCTCTTCTTGTTTTGTCTCAATTTACAATGTTACCCACGTGTTTAAAAAATTTTAAACTTTGACCGTAATCAGAGAGTAAACGCGCTTCCCTTTGAAACGAGCTTGCGAGTGCATTTCAGTTGAATAAGAACGTTGCTGTAGACAGGGTTGCCCAAACTGCTTCTGTGTGGTTGCTTTGTATTCATTGTAATTATCTATCACCATCTGAAAGTCCAGCCAGGTTCCTTTGAATAACCTAATATGCTCTCCCAAGATGAGCCTCCTAAGAAAAAAAAACAATTGTGCATCAGGGAAAAAAAATGGAAGCAACCCTAGGGAATGTAGTTCAAAGAGAGATCCCCTCTATGGACATCATTAGGAGCAATATCAAAGTTATTACAATTCAGGGCAACAGGAATATTTGTGCCAGATTTCCCAGCAAACCATTCAATATCCTCAAGATATTTCAGTTTGAACCAAAACTGTCAACCTGCCGGTGGCAACATGCTCTCACTCCTAACTCGTCAAAAGCTGACGCTTGGTCAGTGGCCCCGCGCTTCAAACTATGTTGCTCTAGGTTCCCCTCCAGCGGCAGTTTTGGACATGTGGAGGAACATGGTTCAATTTTGGCTCTTTACAGCTGTAATGTCTTTTCAAAGTAAACTTTTGTGTTCACAGGAAACTTAGTTTCTACATATTGTCTTTTCGAAATAAACTGCTAACATGTGCTTACTTTTTTTAGGTTGACTTACGCAGTAAAACTACTTGTAGGCGTAGGACAAGATCGTGGTTAAAATAAGTATGAGTTAAGTTTGTAAGTTATGTAACAAAACTAAGTTGATGTAGACTTTTGTTTTTGCCTCAGACACAAACTGTAGTCTCCTGTGTCTCCGGGCAGGTGGAGCTGGATGCTGGAGACTTTCCCTAAAACCTAAACTTACCAAAAATGGTGGGAGAACCATGGGATCGACAAAGTCAGCTGGCTTCATCCTCTGGGGACCATGCATGTCAGTGTAACGGATCATGGCAATCCAGCCAATGTTGGTGAGATGGATTGACAGACTGACACGTCTCCCGAGCCACATCGCTAGTGTGGCTCGGGAGGGAACAAGCCTCAGAGGAGCCAATTAAAAGAGATATACTGTTAAATTGTGACAGTATATGTTAATTTAATCATTTGACGACAAAGGAATTACAAAGCGACTTTGTACTGTCGGTATTTCTACTTCTTATTTCGACATCTGTTGAAGACATAAACAGGTCACATCTATGTGGAAGCACCAGTTTCCTTCTCATTGGTATTGAGCCCGGTCTCCTCAGACGGATACAACACGATGATATTGGTATTCAGCCCCGCCGTCTGAATTCTGGGTATCGGTAGACAGCCCAGCACTCTGCTGCCCCCGAACTGATGAGCTGAGACGGCTGTCCGTCCAGATGAGAGCTCGGATCCTTTGGGCTGGATTTGTTCTGATGACGGTGCAATCCCCAAATTGTCGTCCTGTGCCAGGCCCTATATGATTGGATCAGCAGGCACGGATGAAGGAATGTGTGACTGTGCCTTTGTGTGTGTGTGTGTGTGTGTGTGTGTGTGTGTCTCCGATGTGCCGGTAGGAGTTTGCATGACCTGAAGGCAAAAACGTTGACCCCGGTGTTTCCCCTGCTGCTTCTTTTTCCTTGCTGGGGTTTAAAGGTTTTCTTTCATTCTTGTATTTTCGCAAAGATACTCTTGACATGTGCTAGCAACCATAGAATACAGTAGACTGACTTGGAATCACATTCAAAACAGAAGTCTGAGCTCAGTTATTAATTCTACATTTGATTTTTTGGGGAAATTGAGCTTGTTGGCGAGGTTTATAATTGGTTGTTTACACCACAGAAACAAAATGGGTACGTAACAAAAACAGATAATCACTTATTTGTGCTAAATCCAAAGTTTAATATATATTTAGAGATTAAGCAAGTTAATTAAAAGGGAATAATTAAATATTGCATTATTTTAGTGGCTTAGCAATGAATGTACAAATTAAAATCCAATTAATGCTTCTCTAAGTTTTTGTGTACTTGCTTCTTAAGTAACAAAGATACAATCTTGGGAAACACTGCAGTAATCTGACAAAACAATGTGCACACCTTGGGCCGAGTTGCCAGAGCTTTTCATTTGAAATGTTCAACAATAACATTCTCACCGTAAACAGAAAGGACGCGTGGCTAAACCCCACTTCCTGCTGCTTCTCCGTCAAGCTGTTAGGGCTACCACGGAGCCCACACTGTCACTAACTGCACGCCTGAATTGATTTCAGAAGGTTTTACAATTAGTTTGAAGACAGCCAGGGTGTCAAACGGATTCAGCAACAAAAACAGGTGAACGAGATAAAGATGGAAGCTGAAGCCCACGGATTACAGTGTAAACTATTAAACAACGTTTAACCACGTCGGGCTCCAAATCCACTAAACCAGCCTGATGAAGAAGTCTGAACCGACTGCATGAGAGTCTGTGGAGCAGAGCCGGATCGTTGTCGGACCCTGGACAGAGCTGGCGGAAGCTACGCTGTGACTGGCTAGTCTGCATTCGAGGGGCGGGACTTAGCTTAAGGTCAATTCCTCCACCCATACCGCTTTGTTTCACTTTCTTGAAGTCGGACTCCTGAACATTTTTATACAAATGAAACTTCAAGAAAACCGTTTTCATGTGGTCATGGAGTTGACAGAAGCCGTCTCCTCTCGACATTGTTTCCCAATAAAACAACCCGCCGCCCGTCCTTGAGAGTCTCTTCTCAGTCAAACAGCCAAGAGATCAAAACCCCCCTCCTGCCATCCCTCGACATACAGCGGTCTCATTCGTACAAAGCGATCCTCAATCAAAGCTTGAGATACGCTTGTAGATCTGAGGGTTAAGAGTCAGTGTGTGTGTGTGTGTGTGTGTGTGTGTGCGTGTGTGTGTGCGTGCATCCGAATGAGGGGTAATCGAGGCGCTTCATCCCTTAGTTTTGATAAGGGGACTAATGGTGCATGCGGTTGCTGTGGAAACCTTTGTTTGAACATAACAGTACAAGGATCTTCATTCCTGCACACCACACACACACACACACACACACACACATAGTCTCTCTCTCTCTCTCTGTCATCTGAGAGCGTACTTCTTGCGTCAGTGATTTGAAAAGAGGCAGGAGATACATAATGAAGAGTCCTTGGATGTTGCAGCTTTTTAATCCTTTTCCTGCCTTTGAGGGTTGCGTATCTACCAACGTGTAGCAGCATCGGGCGCTTGAGTCGGGCCACATCTCGGGGGGATGTGGAGCAAGTGCAAAAAAAAAAAGAAAAAGGGCCCGCAGCTCATCAAAACACATGGCAAAATGAATGTAGTGACATGCACAATATAACCCACACACACTTTATCTTCCCGGGTGACCCGGCATTCACGCTGAGAGCGCGTTGGTAAATTGTTAATATTGCGAGGTGCATTGCACCTTTATACATTTGAATGGTTCTTAAATTACATTTTAAATTTAGATGAGCTGCTCCGGTTAGCTGACAAATGTGTTGTCCTGTTCGCTGAGGGAGGGCTCGGGGGCATCTCGCTCCCCCGGAGGCAGTTCAGGAAGGACCGAGGAGCCAATCGAAGCGCTCGAATCTTTTTTCTTTTTTTTCTTTATGTCGCACACAGCATGCGCCTGTGTACTGTTTAAGTCTTTGGGCCGTGGAAATTAATTAACAGTCTTTCAATCAGGCACATCCATTATGGCAGGTAATCATGCTAGCAGAACATATCATCAAATTGAATGTTTGATGATGCTTCTCCAATTTCTTCTGCAAACTCCCAGCATTTGCACAGCCACTTCTCACACAAAAGCTCTTATTGTCAACAGTCTACTGTACCAGCCCCGGCCCACCCACCGCCTCTATGCAAATATCTACGATCTATGCAAATCATGCAGGTACACGCAGGATGGAGATATGAGCCTGTAAATGTTTGCACCCAGAATTCAGCCCACATACTCCAGCAGTACTGCACCCAAAAGCCAAACACTTTGTTTCCAGGATCCTTGTGTAGGTGCTCCGTATTCTTGCATTCACTGATTTATGTGAGCTAACTATAGCTCACATAAATCTCCAGACTGGAGTTTGAGATTCAGAGCCCTGGTGCTGCATATTGAATATATATATATATATATATATATATATATATATATATATATATATATATATATATATATATATATATATGCATACCTACCAGCATGCCCCGATTTATTATGTTTTTCAAGTATGTATTCAATCTAACTCTTCCAAAAGAAAAAATAAATAGATAAATAAAAAGGAAAAACCTTGAAAATGTGACTGAATCCACCTTGGACTTGCACCTCACAACACACACTCAACTTAACACGAGGTCTTTTCGCGTGGCGCTGAAGAGTGGACGGTGTCCGCGGGGAGGAGGAAAGACGGACTAAAGAAATAAGTCTCACCGGTCAAATCTATCTCGCAAGGTGTTGCTTTCTGAGCCACGATGTGCTGTAGCCATAGCAACTGGCATCCAAGCACCTCCTAAAAAGGAATGCGAAGAAGAAGAAAAGAAGGATCCGTGATTCATAGTCCAACAACAACAGCCTGAGAATCCAAATAAACTGAGGTAAACTGCCACCCCCAGACAGTCCAGCTGACAGCTGTGAGGAGGCGGGGCCAAGCAGGAAAAAACAAACAAACAAATACAATCGTCCTTTGTTCGCTTCATGGCAACCGCATCACTCTTGGTCATTGTTTGCTGCCTGCCTCTCGTGATCTCCGCCGTGTTGACTCGTACCGACAAAACTGCTCGATGGTCAGAAGTAATAACTTGGTCATGCCAGCAGAGCGGCATGGAGGCAGCGGTAGTTCATGCTCCGGCCCCGGCAGCGAGAGCCGCGTCACGCAAGAGTTCCCAAGGGCCTATTTTTTAAGTTTGCGATGGCGCCGCCCCCGAGATGAAAAATAGTTCAACTTAGTTCAAGGAAAAGTTAATCATTCTAGTTCAGGATTGATCTTTATTATCCGTCACACGAAACATTTTACGTGCTTCAGCCTTGCTGTGGAAGGACGTCACAGCGTCCGCTTAAAAGGTTAGACGAGGACGAATCAAGCACTAAAGCCACTGTGAGGGCTTCATGGTGCCGGAAATCCATACATGTCTGTCAGTGAGTCAGTGAATGCTATCATCCTCATCCTCATCCTCCTCATCGCAGGCGAGACAGTAGCCTGAATCGATGAAAGCGTCACAGCGGTTGTTTTCCGCACCGAAACTGAATGGTTTTCAATGTTAGTGAAGCGTTCGCTCCACGCGGTTTTTATTCCGCTCCGTGCACCTTCTGGAGGAATGCCATGAACGCCTTGTGTTGAAAAAATAAAAAATAAAAAATCACGATCGGACTGCGGTGCGACAGCATGTGGAGATAAGGTTGCTCTTCTGCATGTCATTGGCAGCGCTCTGTTGCTAGTTAGCTTGGTCTCTTCCCCTCTAAACTTTCTTTGTTTCCATCTTTCTTCAAGTTTTTTTATTTTTGCGTTCATTTATCACGGTGTTGTTATTTTCCCATCACTATTTTAACATTGAATGCATAAAAACATGTAAAAACACGTAACCCCTCCCCCCCTCCCCCTCCCCCAAAAAGCATCTGTCACAGTAAGAAACTACTTCAGCTCTATTGCAGAGATGTCCTACTTTAAAAGAAAAAGCATTAAAACTAGGTGCAGAGTCACAGAGCTGGGTACGCGTGAGGGCTCTTTCTGGATATTTAAAAACCTGGTGAATTAAAAATCATGGGCATGCCGAGTCTTCCTCACATTCTAAAATCACCCTCTCAGAGTATTTATTTCTCATAATTATTATTATTTAATGACTCATGTCGAATGCTTCTGACTTTCATTTTCATGGCTTCATCTTGTGTTTCTTTCCTTGCTTGTGTATTTACACTTCGACGCCCGGTGCAAAGGAACCAACAAACCGACGGCTCATTTGACGACAAACGATTGTTGCGTATGTATTTCAAAGTAGCGCACACAAAGACGGAGGGAGCGAGGCTTCAAAGGCGATGAAGAGAAGCGAGGTGAGGAGATAAAAGTGCGTGCTGTTCCAACAGGCTCTGCACTACAATAGAGAACACGTGGACAGAGACACTTTTTCTTCTCTTTTATTGCCACAGGGGCTTTTTACTCTTCTGTCAGCTGGGGGAATAAAGAAAATCACTCAAGATGAATTAACTTTGGACCAGACCTAACGGTCATGTCATCCGATACAATTCCTATTACAGCTTAGTGATGCATGCAATTACCTAGGATTGGTGTTTAAAATCATACCAATTATCTGTGATTTAATTTCATTATGGCGGTGGTAGAGATCAAGAGCGAGGTGGAAAAGGCACAGAGGAGGCAGACACACTGTTTCTACTGCATCCAGTGGAGCGTTCTGTGCATTGTTTATATTAGTTGGATAGAACATGCCTCCATTGTCAAGTCACTTTAGGCCTAAAAAGGAGTCTGAAATGTTCAAGTAAATGACTGCAGCTCCCCAAGAATGTATATTCTAAGGGAAGGTGGTGCGTCATCACAGAAAGTGCACGGTCGAGGGTTTAAAATGCACTCCGATACCTTGCCACAGCAGAAATGTGCCGCGAGACCTGCCGGTAAATCTCTTCGTCTGCCACATATTATTAATTGGATTTGGTATTTCCTCATCCCAACCTTTTGACTCCGCTGTGTCCTTTAGAATTAAGTGCAATTCGCACATTCGGGACGATGTAATCAGCTCTTTTACTCGGGAAGCTCGCTCCACTTTAACAGAAGCAAATGAATCCATGTCAGGAAGTAATTTGACATGGGTCTGGCCTACTGTACTTGCTCCCTTGCAAAAAAAAAGCACACTAGCAATACCCCCCTCCCCCGTGTCTGTCACATAGACTAGGGACTAGCCCTCTCACCCTTCTCCCAAGCCATCCCGGCGGTCGTCTAAATGTCAGTGTTTTCCGGGGCTCCTAATGCGTTCCTAAAATAGCATCGCCATCGCTGAGCCTCCGTGGAAAAAGGCGCGCGCTCCAGAAAAGGCACAGGGAGGCTGAGTCACAGCAGAGGCAGCGGGAACACCATGCCATCCCAAAGCCAATTAAACATGCATGGGCGGGTGTGTGTGTCTGACCTCCAAAAATACAAAATAATTCGACGGATGGCCAGTCTCTTCCCTCGTCTTTCCCACTCTACATCTCACCCTTCTGTCACTCTCCTTCTGCAGCCCTCTTTTTTTTTGCCAATTAGAGTGAATTATTCAGGGTGTCCTGCATGTATCTGTTGAATGTTTCTTCCTCTTCTTCCCCCCTCCAATGAGCCCTCTCAGGGCGCAGACGTGGCCGTGCGTGCGACCCCTGTCCATGTCGGTGCGTCTCCGGAGGTCAGGGCGAGGCGAGAAGCTAACGTGGCGGCCTGGAGGAAGACTAATTAGCCTCCTCCGGCTGCAAGCTTTCTAGTCAACCGAACGGCCGCGTGACGATGGATGGAATTCCCGGACTCCACAATTAAAATCCTGTATATTGATTCAATAAATAAATTCCAATGACAGGAATTCTAGAATGTGAGGTCATGTGTTCCATTCCATTGTCTTCCATCATTACCTAAACTGGACCGCCGGAACGGGCAAATGTGCCTCTTGAGCTTCATAATGCTTAACAGCGCAGAAGAAGGGAAATGGGATGGAAATCTTGAAATGTCATACCGTATATGGATGGGCTGATTTTCCGCATTTAATCAAATTCAAACCCGGCCTTAAATGTCATAGTTGCCTTAATTAACGGGGACCACAATGTAATATCCGTTTCACAATGGGGGCTGCTTGATGCCGTGCCATTCATTCGCATTCATTGCCGACGCCGGATTGCACCCGCGTGGCGGTTTGCATTTGCATTTTCTGGGGGGGCGACTCGCCGGGAGAGAGGAGCGAGCACACTGATCGGCGTGGGAGCCAGCTAATCAACCTTTTGCTTCCATAAACAGAATGAAAGCTTGAGTAGAGTGCGAGCGGCCTGTCATCGCAAGCCGTGAAATAGCCACGGAAAAAAAAGTAATGGTTTCGTGCCGTTAGGGATGAAGAATAATGCCAAATGGAAAGCTAATCAAGATCCTTTTTTCTTTGTGGTGGACACGCAAATGAAATGCATCCATGTGACTGAGCAGTATTAAATATTTAAAAAAAAGGAGGGGCGGTAACGCAGGTCTTTCAACCACGAGGCTGGTGTTCGATACCGTGTTGAGGTTTTATGGTTGTGGTTTTGTTGCCAAAACCCTATCGTACTTAACTGTACATCGTTATTTTAGGCGTGTGTTGAACATTTATTTCATGAAAAAAGATGTCCCTCCAAACCAGAGCATTTTGTGAGTATTTCACAAACGGTCGTGGCACTCTGTTGTGCTGAATTCAAACTAGTCTTCCTCACCTACTGATACCTGACTGAATTTATGAAACATTAATATATGTCTTCTAATTGTGCTCTGTGACATCCTGGCTTGCTCGAGTTCCTATTGCTATTTCTCAGCCTCGTCTCAAAGAACTACGAGAACGTTTCTGAACCTCTCAGGACTATTTTAAGTGACGAGCAGCTTTCCAGGAAGAATTTGCTGTGGTGCGCTCTTTGCTCCGTTTTGGCTTTTTTTTTGTAGTCCCTGCATTATAGGTGTCACATTTAGATTCCCCCAGCTTGCCACAGTCATTAATTAATCATACACAATAAACAGATTGATTTCCCCCTTTAATTCACAGCCCCTGCTCATCCTTGCAGCAGGCTCCTGCCTCTCGGTTCGGAGCCGAGTCTGAGAGACGTGTCACCTTGTAAGACACACTGAATGCCTTCCCTTGAAGGGGGGAAACAGAGAGAGCGCGGAAGATAACACAGCCAGGCAGCACTAA
This sequence comes from Cottus gobio, assembly GCA_023566465.1. Classification (NCBI taxonomy): domain Eukaryota; kingdom Metazoa; phylum Chordata; class Actinopteri; order Perciformes; family Cottidae; genus Cottus; species Cottus gobio. The sequence goes on from CM042219.1 coordinate 5,404,967, forward strand.
CCGATCAGAGCACTCCAGCAGAGATATGACCCACATAGGCCGGCGCTGGTTCAATCAGCCTGCTGCTGGAGGCGTGGCGGGGAAAGAGTGAGAGAGAGAGAGAGAGAGAGGGAGTGAAGGAAGGACAGGGGGAGTGTCAGGTGGCTCCAGTTAGTTTGAAAGTAAATCCAGTTTGTTCTCCGAAGAAAAAAGCAATGCGCAAACATGCACGCAGGACTCCATTATTTACAGATCTACTACTACATAAGTCAAATTTGTTTTTGAGCAATGCATTTGCTCGTCAATTATATTTTTTCGAGCTGTTGTTTTTCCCATAAATACTTTCACACAGAAGCGTGAATACAACACTGTAGAAAAAAGTGTAACAAGGACGATTCTAGAGCTGCGACTGAAGGTATCGTCCAATCACGTAACTGGAAAGGGGTTGAGTTTATGGAATAACAGCACAGAGACCAAGAAAGATAACTTTTAGTCACACCTTTCAACCTCAACAAAGGCAGCGCACACCAGATCCCCCATAAGGTGTTTACCAGGCACTACGACCAAGAGAAAGGAGCCCAGAGGCTGCCAGGTCCTCCCCTCAAGAGGGAGAAAAAACTAATGGAAAGGGTAACTCTCCATCCCTCATGTGGGAATTACCACAGTCCACCCAGGGAATCATTAAGACTGGTTAGTGCTGGGCAACGGCAAGCCCCTGCTCCCCAAAGGAGGTCCCTACCGCCACAGCACATTAAGCAGGTAGTGCTGTGTGGATGTTGAGTCGACAGACCGAGTGGAAGAGGCTCATGTCTCGGCCAGAGTACCCTATAGACTGTATATAATGCCCCGATGCTGTCAGGCCCCGACGCGTCTGATACCGATGGACAAGGCACCCTGTAGCATTAGTATTCAGTTAAGTTTGAGAAGTTTTGGACAATTCTGTTGTGTTTATGTTTACATTTTATTTAGTTTACATCCTTATTTTAAACTAAACCATGATGATTCTCTAAAGTGGTACTCAGTGGTATTGTTGCCTCAACCTCAGCAAGGACTTTTGTATTTTTAAATTTACAGCGACTGTGCTTTGGCCACCCGATGGGTGAGAAAGTGACGCCGAGGGGTCGGACAAAGCATCGGCATGCGAGGTGGGAACGAGGATCTGGATGCCCAATGTCTCCACCACTCAGAGGCCAGGTTCCAAATCTGAGTCCAACCTGCTACGCGTCTGTTCGGAGCTTGTCGAACATCGGCACAGTCAATAGCCCACCTCCTCTTTGCACGGGGGGAGGAAAGAAAAAACATGCATGCAAGGGCCGCGACTGAGGCCACGCCTTCCTTTTCCAAGACGGATCGTTCCCTGGTGAGGAGGACAGTCTGTCCTTCTGGATCATTGGATGGACCCCTCTCGGTAATACAAAGCGATCTGAAGCTTGGGAATGGCTCCTAAGTGCCTGTTGACGTTGCCACAGTCGAGCCTTCTAGCGGCGCAGGGAAACGGCATATACATAAGCAGAACTTCCTTTTAGACTACACAATCTCGTCGTGGGTTCATCATGGTTTCCCTCTCTTTCAATAAGTCTCACAATTTAAACTTATTATTTTCCAAACCAAGTGCACAGCTGTGGATTTGACCCTCGTTTCTGCACTATCCAGAAGCCCAAACTAGAATGCTATACCTTGGATAGCTTTCATTATTCTTGAGGTGACTGGAGAGAAATAGACCCAGAGATCATACCTGTACCATAATATGCACTGGCAAACAAACAGAACCTTGGGTTGCGAGACGCCTGGTCTTCATCTATAAATCGGGGTATAAATTACATTCTGCAAGGCGCATTGCTCCAGAAGAAAGATGCTCTAACATCTTTGACCTCTGACACAAACAGATGCCTCCTCCCACAACCTGCTCTCAACCGAACCCTCAAGTGACCACAGAAAACCTCTTCACAGGTGGTTCGTGTGTAAGTAATTATACACATCCACTGATCCTTGGGGGTCAGTCCACCATAAAAAATGTAAATGGTTCGGAGAATTGGTCTTAAAGAGACAGTTCGTGCTAAAATACAAAATACATATTTTCTTACCTGTAGTGCTGTCCATCAATGTAGATTGTTTTGGTGTGAGTTCCTTGGTTTTGGGATATCTGCCACAGAGATGTCTGCCTTCTAATTTGAACAATGCTCCTCATTTTGCAGTTACTCAAGGCAGTCCTGGTTGTGAGCCGTTTCATGGAGGAACTATTTTCTTTCAACCATAGTTATTTGGCGCTTTGAACGCCACACGCTGAGCGCCACAAAGTCCCGTTATGTTTGAGAGAAGGCGGACATCTCTTCGGCCAAAACTCGTTGACTCAGACCAAAACAACCTGGACAGATGAATAGCACTACAGCGAGAGGGAAGAATATCTTTTGTTGGTGAATTGTGCCTTTAATGCGATGGAGAACTGTGGCATACACACTTGCAAGATTCTTCCAAAAATAAATTGCTCAATATAAGTGATATTTAGCAATTCTCCCAATGACCTTTTTAGACAGCAATGTTAATCTATAAATGTTTGATTTCCCATAGAGCCAGGAGTCTTAAACCTGAATGAAATCGAAATGTAGCAAAGTGTCAACATTCAAACATCGCCTCATCTTTCGAAATGACTGCAGTAGAAATGAATATCTGAAGTGGAAACACTGTTCAAATGTTTGCATTCAATTTCAATGTAATGACTGATAAACACTCAAGAGGCGGGAAAACCGCAAAGCTATGTCAGTAATTTATTTGTTGGCAAACAACTTTCACTGTTACAACAAATATTAGTTATGAGATCATTCAACTTGGAACCCATACAAAAAGAATAAATAATTAGCAATAATATTGTAATTATAGTCATGATCATAATAATTTAAAAGAAAAAGAACCATAAAACAAACCCAGTGGCATTTTATTTACTCCTGCCTAAAGCCAGCATTCTTTCCTCCAAGCCTGTTTTGCCGCCTTCAAACTAATAAACAGATAAATAAATAATTTCTCTCGGGGACATGGAGGGGGCTTGTGGGATACAAGTGCAAGCTACACTTCATACACTTATGATATTTTTTCTTCTTCTCCTAAATAAGTAAACATTGGCTTGGACAGTGCTACCGAGTGCAGAGTTTTCACATCTTCAGTTCACATATATACGCAGTGTTTATGGCATTCTTTCAAATAGCGGACATTTTCTTCCATTTTAGTCTTGAGAATGACATTTCTTTATTCTCAGCATTCTTCTTCTGTACAATCTCAGCAAGGTAATATCAATTGGTAGAATATTTGGCAATAGAGAGGATATGCTTCATAAACCATTCTTGTGTTGCTCCAAATATCTGGTAAAAAAAACAAAAAGAACTTCACCCAGGCTTGTGCCTAAAGGAAGGAAACGCTTTATTCAAGAACAAATGAGATGAGACCCACTTCCAGCAAAGACTAAACGGCAGCATTTCCATAGCAACCGCCTCTTTCAGAAATTAGCCACTCCATTGCCCATTTAGTTTCCCCTCTCCACAGTGGTAAAGTATATGATAATAGCTGATTTGCAAAATGTAAGTGACAGTGGTGTTGCTATAAAAGGACCAGGATGAAGTGTGCGTGGGGTGTATGCGTATTAATTAAGGAATGCTTAAATGTCTGAAGGAACGACAAACTGTTCCTCGCCATCTACACGTGACCAGAACTCCTTGTGACGTCAGCTCCTCGGACAAAAGTTTGGCAACTTAAAAGAAATCTCAAAATAAAAGACTTGGTCATACGCAACATTTGTATCTGTATCTGTATTCTGTACAATACATAGAAACAGTTTGTGAATTCTTTATAATCCTTTGATAACGGAAAACTTTTACAGAAGAAAGGAGAAGAAACGGAACCCATTCTTTTTTTCCTTTTTTGCTATCCAGTCTGTAATATGAGCTTCCTTCTTTGTTTTCGGTGAAGTACACAGTAGCTGCAGTCACTACAACTTGCAGGAATGTTACACGGCCCAGACACAACTCCAGTTTAGCAGATACCAACGTGAAGGGGGTTTCAGAACATCGGCATGATATGGTTACAGTTCGGTCGCCCAATAAAATAGTTCTGGGGCTGATCGGTCATGAGGGCATATATCGTACATCCTCCACTTCATTGGCAGGTAGTGGGGCGGGGTCTCTTCAAGGCCGGTCTATGTTGTTCTATACCCTGCTCTGAGGTGAAACGTCATCCCAGCGCGTGTCTTCAAGAGTGAGACGGAGAGACAGACGATCGGACAAACAGACAGGCAGCTCCTTTTTGAACCAGGGCCGAGGGGCCACGCCCCCCTGTTGTGGTGGTAGTGGAGACTATACGCTATTATCTGCTAGAGGTCCATATTGGGGAACTTGTAGGGCTACGGTCAATCCAAGATTCCGTATCAAAGTAACAGGTAGGGTGACATTACAGAATCCCTCCCCCTTCCGCTCCTTTCCAGGGTTTAAAGTTCCGTTTCTCTTTGAAAATAAGTCTCTTCAGCACCGGCGTTTCGCTCGGCACCATTTGTGACAATACATTCAGTCCCCACTTTCATCAGACCGGCGAATTCCCAACCCAATTGTCATGAGCCACAGTTAATGTCACACACAGTATATCGATCCAGGGGTGGGCCAGCTCAGTCCGTCGGTCAACAACACAGAATGTTTTTTTCGTTGGAAAGTTGGAAGTGTGAGAATGGGCTGGGGAGGGAGAGAAGTCTCTGGATCGGCTCTATAGACTGGTCACCAGGTGGGAAGGGTCTATTGGCGGCTCCTCGGGCGACGAGTCGGACTCGTCCTTGTTGCCGGACACCATGTATCCATCGCTGCCACCGCGGCCCATGTGGTAGTAGCTCTGCAGCTCGTGGAGGTGATTCCTGGAGCCCAGGTTTGGCATGCTCTTGTAATAGACGTCGTCCAGCTCGGGAGCGGTGGCGCTCTTACAGGGCTGCAGCTCGCCGGAGCTGTCCTCCTCCCCGTCCGTTAAGCCGTTCACCTGCCCGTCCGGAAGGTCCGTCAGCACCGGCATGCTGGTGTACAGCGAGTCTCTGTGGTTGGGCGAATGCGTGTGCTCGTCGGTGTGCTCGTTGGTCAGCAGGGGGAAGAAGCTCTCGCTGGTCTCTTGGGGGATGCGCCGCGGCCGGGAGAAGCTGTGCGGCGGTGGCGGAGGCGGCGGGTGGCTGTCGGGCGGCGGGGGCCGCGGCGGCAGGAGCGGGGCGTTGGACTCCTCCCTGATGATCTCCAAACCCAGGTTCTCCTCGTGGGGGAAGGCCGCGGGGTTGTCCAGCACCATGGGCCCGTTGTCCTCTTTGCCGCTGCCCACGCACCCACCAACTCCACTGCTGCTGCTGCTGCTGCTGCCGCCCGCCATGCTCCCTGGAAATGAACCAGGCAGGAAGAAAAAAGTTGCAGCATGTTTCCACAAGGAGCAGTGCTATGGCTAATAAATAAATAAAAAATCATATTCATGTTTGTAACATGAAAAGGGGTTGCTCGTACAAACACACAGAAAATCTTCCCTTTTGCCACAACTTAACTATTTTGGCTGAGCTCGCCGCTCTCATCAGCACCAAGCAGCTGTTATAAAACCACTGTACACTCCCTGCTCAGCATGAACAGTAGACGAGCTAATTTAACAACTGTAGCTGGTGAACATAGCGCAGCATTTGGAAGCTTAAGAGACAGATATTTCCTTTTGGAGTTGGCAGAGATCAGCTGAAGGGAGAGGGAATATTGGATTTGCATTTGCTAAGTGGCTAGAAACACGACTCCACATAAATGCTGCTGTTTCTCAGTGTCTGCAGGAATGTAAATAGGCGACAACACGTTAACAATTTTCTTAATTTTGCTGTTTTGTTTTTAAGTCTGTAATTATTTATTTTTTGTGTACAACTTGAATGCTTTCTTTGAATAGAGATTTAACATATCAGTGGGACTATCCTGGATAAATAGGAGTTGAATACAAATCTACTTAAAAAATAAAATAAACGATATGCTAGTGTTGTGTTCAGCTGCCCTCAAGTGGCCCAAAAAATAATAATCACTTATTGCAGTTTTAAAGCCTCAGGTATTTCATTTATGCCATTATGTCAGTTAGTTCATAGCTTAAAAAAACATTTTGCAACACATATATGTGTCTATAAATAGTACAACTGTTGGCAGTAAAATGCTCACAAAGCACATACAGCACAACGTCAGTAGCCTTCTCCAGGTTTGGGAACATTTTGAGGCTCTAATGTCGTCACTGTCTGAACCTGAAAGAAGTGGAACCAGAGCAGTCACCTCCGTTGGCCATGCTGCTGTTCACCAGCTTGTTCATCAGGTTGTGGTTGCGCTCGGTGGTGCCCCTCTCGTGGTTGTTGAGGTATGACGGGATGTAGTTGGAGGTCAGCTCCTTGAGGATCTTCTTCTCCAGGGTGGTCTCCTTGTGGTTGCCGTGGGTGCCGTAGCCGCCGCTACGGTCCAGAATCTGGACGCAGTCGCTCAAGTACTCGCTGCTGGCCATGCTGTAGTTGTTGGCGTGGTTGCCATTGAGAGGGAGAGTATCCATCACACTGGAGTCCCTCGCGTTGTTCAGGATACCCTCTGAGGAACAAGTAGTCAAAATAAAAAGTTATTTATTAGGATTAATTATTCGGATTTCTCAAATAAACTAATTGGAATCCTCAGAAGAGAGATTTTAATTATTGTTTGATATCGTAGCTGGTGCTGTGAAGTGAGGATTAGAAAGTAGCATGGGTAATTTTCTTGGAGGGAGAAGTGCTCCGAGCGTCCATAATTCATTTATGAGAACCCTCAGATGTACTTTTTATTTTCTCAATTACTGCCAGCATGACAGCGACACGCACAAGAAGAGTGAGAATGTCACGGCAAAATAAGTATGTTCAGGAGTGTTTACACTGTCAGTAATTTTGAGAGCAAACCTATTGCATCTGAGTAATAACCATTTGCACATTTGATTAGCAATATTCCAATTAAATTTGTAAATACTATGTGTATATACTGTCCTCAAGAACATTGTATTTCCCAGAAAATAAATCGGTGACAAATCTAATAAGACAAAAAAAAGAAGGAAGAAGAATGTTATTGAAGCAGTGGTAGTAAATTTAGCCCGTACTTGTGTCTCGGTACGGTGCTAATGGGCAGCATGAGGGAGAAGAGAGAAAACAAACAGACGTGAGTTCAAACACGGAGAGAGACAACTTTCAGCAGAATCCGAATCAACAGTTGGATGGTAATTGGAAGGCATGATGGAAAATGTCTTAACAAAGAAAGCCTGTCTGGTACACCATATCAAAGTCTGCTTTCCAAGGCCTCATTGGCAACTCGCTATTATATGCTTCATTAGTTATTTAATACAGATAAAAACATTCAAAAAAAACATTGAAAACATAGTGTGCTGCGATACAGTAGACGTGCACTAAGCCAAGCAATGCAAGTCCCACCCGACACACAGAAAAGGACAACAGACAAGAAGCGCATGCTGCATGAAATTGACCATTAACACAAAATAATGCAAACACATCATGGCTCCCAAGTAGCTTATAAAACCTCAACCATCGACACATGCGGCGTGATGCACGTTTCCATAAATCATCGCCAGAACTATTTTTCCCGGTCTCCCGCGTTGGTAAGAGCCGCCCCGGTGGGTGTCCATTGTGATTGTGATTGTTGCAGTGTGATTGATCGCCTCCACTCGGGAGCCACAATGAGGCGGGATCAGAAAGTCGGCCGAAAAGTGTATCACAGAAGCTTAACAATGAAATCAGCATGCAAAAGCAATGTAGTGCAACACAATATGTATATATATATATATGTTAATATATAAGCACACCTTGGGTGTTGTACATGCCCACGGCTGGGTTGTTATAGACTGCCGAGTCCCCCAGGAGAGTGTTATAAGGATTGTTAGTACCATGGGGACGAAGGAGAGCATTAGTTATAAGATGATTAGCCGAGGCTCCTGGTACAGGCAGATAGAGAAAAGGGAGAGGAGGAGCGACAGCCGGAGTGGAGAGAGGAGAAAGAGAGAGAGAAGAAAAGTGACAACCAAGTCAAGAGAGAGAAAGAGAGAAGCACTCGAGGAAAAGAACAAAAAAAAAAGAGGGCAGAGCGGAGAGGTTGAAGGAGAGAGCGCGTAGACGTTGCAGAGTGGAGGTAAGTGAGAGAGAGAGAGAGAGAGAGAGAGAGAGAGAGAGGGAGATGGAAAGGTGAGTGTGTGGAAGAAGGAGGGAGAGAAGAGGACAAGTAAATCAAACAAGCAAACACAGTTTGAGTGTGAAAGCCAAGAAATAAAGCTCGACAAGTCGTTCTCACAGCCGCCGCATACCAGGCCGAGGGAGGGGACGAGAGAGGGATCGAGAGGGAGAGAGAGAGAGTGAGTGAGGGAGAGAGAGAGAGAGAGAGGGAGGGAGGGAGAGAGAGAGGGAGGGAGGGAGAGAGAGAGGGAGATAGCCAGAGAGAGAGAGAGAGAGAGAGAGAGAGAGAGAGAGAGAGAGAGAGAGAGTGAGAGAGAGAGAGAGACAGAGAGAGAGACAAAGACAGAGCAGCGTGGCTTGGGGAAGACTGCTGCGGTTCAATACGCTTGAGCAGAGCAGCAGCATGACTACAGGGTAGTTAATGGACGGAGGGGCCACAGGAGGAAAAAGTGTTCTTGGTGCATTTCCTTCCCCAGGTGGCAGACACATGAAGACGCTGCAGAGGAGCAGAAGACGAATGGGCGCGACAGCCCGGTGCATCCGTCCTCGGGGTCGCGTCAGGCGGCGCACCGCCTCTCTGCTCCTAAGCGCCTGTCATACGGCAGAGTGTCGCGGCGTTTAGCTCGAAGGAAACGCCGCGACACTTAAGTTGTCCGACTCCGTCGTGGAATGTTTTAGGACGCCGCAGTTTGGTATTAGTGGAAATGTGTTGCTATTTGGGAAACGAGAAGTTGGCCGGCGGCCCTGAACTTGGCCAACGAAACAGAGGTCCGTGGAGGATAAATTAGAACGGGTGGAGAAAGCGCCATAAGAGTTAATTATCGGGTTAAAAATAAATAGGTACATCAATCATTTAATAAATAAAATAATAAATTGATAGCTAAATAAACAAATAAAGTAATGAATAAATCAATTAATAGATAAATAAAAAAGTGAAATCTTTTATTTTATTGTATTTTATTTAAGTGTGTAATTATTTATATAAATAGAAAAATAAATGAACTAATTAATAAACTAATAAAAACGTAAATAAATAAATATGAATGTATTTATATACTTTATATATACGGTTCTAATTTGCACCCCCACACAACTAAAAGTAATGAAGAGTATGTCTAATATTATATATTATATATATATAATATAATAATATAGTATGCAAACACATTTTACGCTCTCTTAAATTCAACAAATCAATCTCCCAACAGCCAATTACTTCCATCCTTATTCACTACTAAGCCGCAGTACATAGGTATTTGAAATCTACTGGCTAAGTAGCACCATACTTTAAAGTGTGAGGGAGTGAAGGGAGGTGGGGGTGGGTGGGGGAGGGGGGGGGGGGGTGTCTTAAGCCCCGCCTCGCTAAGTGTGTGATAATTCAGGAGCTGACACACACCGTGTCTGCTCAAGCATCAATCTGTCATGCTAACAGCTTATTAGTGGCCCGAAGGAAGCGAGGGCCACACCTCGACTTGGAGACGAACAAATGGCAGTGTATTGTGTGTGTGTGTGTGTGTGTGTGTGTGTGTGTGTGCGTGTTTAAAAATGTCTAGGTGTCTCTGTCCTCGTTACCCTCGCCCCCAGACAGCTATGCTGATGGAATCCATTCTTCCAGCGACTTTCTCTTGAGGGGCAGCTCAGAATACAGTGGAAACACAGCGAGCTGAGCCCGCTGCACACTAAAAAGCTCTGTAACTCACAGCCGCCTTCAGAAAGTCAGATGGACGCGCAGTACTTTCCTGACTACTGTGGGAAAAAGGCTACATTTGGGAATCGGCAACCCGACGAGACTCGTTTTGGCTCATAATAAAGAACTATTTCTAAAACTCGACACAAATGCTTCAAAAGATGACCCCTGAAAGTCAACCTTTTTGAAGCATGCAGCCCCACACAGTGTGTTCTGCTAATCTTCCTATCTCCACGAACGCAGCACCATTATCAGGAGTGTGTAGGACTCCTACCACCTCCTAAATGAGCGTTCCCACCATTAAATAAAGCAGATATGGTGACAGTGATGAGGATGTGAATGCCGGGCCATCCCGCGGTTACCTCTGTTGAGCGTGGCAGAGCTGTTGATGTCTCCAGTGATGAAGGAGGACTCCTGCTTCCTCACGGTGTCGTTCCACATCCGCCTGATGCGACTCTATACGCGGGGGAAAGGAAGCGAGAGAGAGAGAGAGAGAGAGAGGGGAAAGGGAAGGAGTGGACAAAAGACAAAGAGGAGTAGCAATAATGAGAGGGAGAAGGAGTAAAAGAAGAGGAAGAAAAAAAGGAAGGAAGGAGCGAGAGTCAGTGGAGGGAGGAGGACACGAGAGGGAAAAGAAGCGTGGTCAGAAACGTAACATATGAAGGTGTGACGAGCAAAAAGAGGGCAGGTAGAGAGGCAGTGAGGGGAGAAAAGAGACGGCCAGCAGGAGAGAAACAGGTGAGGGGAGGAGGGGGGAGTGGGGGGATAATCACCCATCAATGTGACTTATACTCCATCTGTCAGCATCAAAATGTGAAGGTGTAAGTCAGGGTTTGGACTATCTCCCTTTCCACTTTGTTTTAAAGGAACAGTGTGTAACACACTATGGAGCAAAATATGTTTTAATCTGTGTATAATCTCCAGAATCTAAGAATCTTTGGTGTTTTTGTCAGCTTAGAAAAAGG